>CM063622.1:14532919-14650419 GCA_032357785.1 Periparus ater | reverse complement strand
AACTGCACCCCACTAAAAGGCAACAGAAGGCCATTATACAGCGGGGTGAGGGCTCTTCTTGGGGGCTGGGAATGCCCACGGCCCCTCCTCACAGCCCCGTTATTCCACAGCTTTCCAGAACCTCCAAGGGAGGATTTAATCCCAGGCTTGGAGAGCCCAGCCCAGCCCAGGGAAAGCTGCAGGCTCTTCCAGAGGGAAACAAATCCCACATTGTCCTCAAAGAACCCAGACAGGGCTGGGATTGGGGCAGACTGGGAGAGGGGAAGGTGGCCCTGCCCATGGGATGGGATGGGCTTGAAGGTCCTTCCAACCCAAACCATGCCGGGATTTTTCAGAGCTGCGGTGCGAGGAGCTGGGCAGCAGGGGAGTGTGGAGCTGGAGGGCGAGGAATCAAGGAACCAGGGGATCATGGAATGGTTTAGGTTGGAAAAGGCCTCTAAGCTCAGCACATCCAACCAAGTGCACTTCATGGCAGAGAAATCCTGAAAAACAGAGGGAAATGGAACAACAGCAAATGGGAATAAATAATGAGAAAAAGCAACTATTCGGTAATAAATAAAACAGAATTCCAGAATGAGCTGGGTTGGAAGGGATCTGAAATCCCATCCAGTGCTACCCCCTGCCATGGGCAGGGACAACATCCACCATCCCAGGTTGATCCAAGCCTGGCCTTGGACACTTCCAGGGATCCAGGAGCAGCCACAGCTTCTCTGGGCAACCTGTGCCAGTGTCCCACCATCCTCCCAGGGAACAATTCCTTCCCAATATCCCATCTATCCCTGCCCTCTGGCAGTTTGAAGCCATTCCCTGTCCTATGGAATCATGGAATATCCTCCCCCCTGACCCCACAGAGGTGCAGTGAACAGTCAGGAGAGAGGCAAAGCCTTTGGCACAGCCAGCCGAGCGTGAGGAGCAGCAGTCCCCTGGAAAAGCAGGCTGAGAGCTTTATTAAAGGTTTTCTGGAGTGCTGTGGAAGGCCCAGATGAACTGCAAAGCTCGGCTCTCCAGCTTCCCAAGCACCCAGGCATGAACTCATCTCCTCGGCTTCAAAGCAAAGCCCTCGCTTCTCTTGTGCTTTGGACCAAAAAATGAAAAGGATTCTCCATCGTGGAGCGTAATTGGATCAGCGTGGTCCAACAGGCTGTTCCCTGCCAGTCCATTCTGCCTCAGATGCTGACCTGGCTCCTCAGGCATCTGCAGATCAAAGCTCCCCGCTCCCAATCCCGACGGGAACGTCTCCCCGGCCCCTGGAGCGGAGGGGAGAGAAAGGGGGTCACTCCCAGCTGCTGGGAAGTGTGGGCAGATGAGTGCCCTGCCCGAAGCCAGCCCCTCTCGGCTCCTACAGCAACCAGGGACTCCTAAAAAACACCCTGCTTGGAACAGGGGGAGATTCCGGAGCTTCCTCCCCATGGCAGTGATTGATGAGGGATTTTGCAGAAGGATTCTCATGTAGGGAAGGAAATGGAGCAGGGAACTGCTGGGGCAGGGTTTAAACCCAGCAGCCCCCTGTGCTGGGGGTGTTTTATCTGTGCACTCAGAGCTCCACGTCCGCGCTACTGAAATACGACAGCGAAGCGGTTAAAAATAGCCCCTTCGAAACTTTCCAGTTATTAATGAGATTCCAATCCAAATAAAATCAGAAGGGGGAAAAGAAAAATAAAATAAAAGAGAAAAAGCTGGATCTGGCTTGAAATGCACACTGCTCTGACATCCAGTGGGTCACAAGGGGTCGGCTCTTCAGCAGCGCAATATCAAAATAATCAAGCCTTGATAAAGTAATAAAAAGAGAAGTTGCCTGTAGGTTCTTGCTGGGCAGAGCTCCTCTCGCCCAGTCAATAGGAATATTCAGTCCATAGAAAAACAGACTGGAATCTGCCTGTTTAAGACAGCAGAGCAAGCCAAGGAGATGTGTGTTTGACTCGGTGCCAGCACGGCCATAAAATGTTGGCAATTTAGTAGAGACGTGGTGCCGCGCCACTCTCCCAAAGGACCTAAATAAACTTCAGATGGAGAACATATATTTTTACTTTTTATATATATAAAAAAAATCTGCTGGTTCATTTTTAACTCCTTTCCCCAGCCAGCCCTTGCTCGGAGGTTTTTCAGAGCTCCAGCAGGTCCCCATTCCTGCTGGCTGAGTGAAGGAAAAGTTAAAAGCCTGAAAAATCCCAGCAGTGATTCACGTCTGGAGGTTGGGATTCTGAGGGAATGGTGGCCAGAGGGGCAAGGGGGCTTGGGGAGAAGATTCTGCTCTGCAATTTCATGTCTCAGCACTGTAAAATATCCCAGGGAATTTGTTGTTTTCCTGTTGACAACAGGAAAAAAGTCAGGGGTGGAGGTGAAGCCTCCCCGCCACCTTCAGTTTTGGTCAGGGTGAATCACCCCAGGAGGATCTGGGGGACACTGGATGATGATGATGGGGCTTGGAATCCCAACCACCTGGGTGGGGGCAGAAGGCTCCTTTTTGTTTGCTTTTCCAGCCTGCACCCAGCTCCTGGTCTGAGCCTCCCCTCTCCAGGAACAGAGCCCACGTTTCCAGGGCCCACAGCATCCCTGTTTATTGACACTGCTCTTCCGTAACGTGCTCCGAGCTGCTCCCGGAATATCCAGTTAATTGGGGATGGATTACAGATTCACCTATTTATCCTGGACATTCTTGGAGAGGTCCTGAGCTAAAATTACACAAGGAACTGTTGAGGCTATTTATTTGTTCAAAACCCCGTTCAAATAACCGGCGGGGCCTGGGGCAGACATCTCGGCTCTGGCGGGGCCAGGAAGAGCTGGTGGAACCAGCTCTGGGTCCTCCCTGCCCTTGGGGTTTGTCAGGAGCAGCAGAGATGGGGCAGGTTGGGTTTAGGGAGCAGGACAGGCTGGAAGCTCCATCCATAAGGTTCAGAGAGTGGGAAGAACCTCCAGGATGGTCAAATCCAACCTTTGAGCCAACACCACCGTATCGAGAGGAAAAACCAGGATTTAGGAGCACCACGAGAAGGTCCCATCCCATCCCAAAGGCAAGGGGGGAGCTGAAGTCCCTCTCCAGGTTCGCTGTTTCCATCAGATGGTGCTGTTCTGTCTCACAATCCAGGATTTTCCAACTCGGGTCCCTGGCCCGGAGCTCCCTTTCCCCACGGATCACTCACCAATATTTTAAATTGCCATTTAAGAGCATATTGCAAACGTGATCCTTTAATTGGTCACTGTTATGACTCTCTATTAAAGAAGACAAGTTTTTCCACACAAGGTAAGCCCTGAAAATGTTTCAAAACAACCCAGAGCTGATGTATTTATTATGCATTTCTCCATATATAAATAATTCCATGAAAAGGGGACGTAGTGAGTGGAAACTCCATTTAAAATGTGATCCCAGATGGTGGCAAAGCTCTAAAATTGCAAGGCAACATGTAAAGAAAGATTAACGACCTCAAACAGGCCCAAATTTATGAGGTGAAAGCCCCTGTAATCCTGGAGAAAAATGATACCAAACCTTCGACCAGACAGCCAGAAAATACCTCTGCTTACTCCATGTGCCCTCTGCCATTTTACATTCTCCTTTAATACCCATTATTTGGGGTTCAGTTGGTGTTTTCTCCTGCAGGCCAGAGGTTCTGCTCTGGTTCATGAGCGCGGTGAGGGATTTGCCAGCACCACGGATAAATCAAGAAGCGGGGAAGTGATGGGAATAAGAGGTGGAAAGGAGGGAAAACAGAGCCAGGACATCACAACCAGCCTTGAGCATCTCTGTGAGACCCAAAGCTCCACCATGGAGCAGGATGAGGGCACAGAGCTCAACAATTCCAGTGTTAACCCCTTGTTCTGCCCAGGTGGGAAACGTTCCAAAGGGAACAATGCCAACATTTCTTCCCAAGGTACGCAGGTCATCCCATTCCAGCATCTTCCGTGCTCTTAATTCCAGCCAGGAGCAGAGTGGCTGGCACAGCCCATTCCCCTGGCACCTCCAGCACCCCTTGGCAGTGCTCCTGCTCATCCCCCTGGCCATTCCCACCTCAGCAAGGCCACCTGGACTATTTTACTCCAACACTTTTCAAGGATTTTCCAACTTTTTCCACAGAGCTCCTTGAAGGGCAAACCTGGTGTCTTGAAGGGCAAACCTATGGCTTTGGGGAGTGGAAGAACAATGTTCTGAACACCTTCCTGAACACCTTTCTGAAAAACTTTCTGAAAAACTTCTTGAACATTTTTCTTAACACCTTTCTGAACAACTTTCTGAACAACTTTGTGAAAAACTTCTTGAACATTTTTCTGAACAACTTTGTGAACACCTTTCTGAACACCCTTCTGAACACCCTTCTGAACACCCTTCTGAACATCCTTCTGAAAAACTTCTTGAACATTTTTCTGAACACCTTTCTCAACACTTTTCTGAACACCCTTCTGAACATCTTTCCAATGGCTACACCCGCTCAGAGGAGCCAGAGCTCCTCACAACCCCAAAAACCACCCCACAGCTGCTCTCCCACATCCCTCCATTTCTTTCCCCCTTTAAAAAGTCCAGTGCTAAACCCAAGACCAGTCTCCTTCAGAGGGTTTTTTTTTTGGTGTGTGCTCATAAACACGGGCTCAGCACCAGGCCAAGGAACACACGGAGCCCCGGCTCGTGCCTGTGTTTGGATTAGGCAGCTCCGTGGCCTGGACGTTTACAGTCGGGTTGGGGTTGTTATTTTTTTATCCCCCCCCCCTCCACAACTTGAGACAAACAGTGAAAGCTTTCATAAAATGTGTTCACAAAGGGTAAATTGTGCCATTAGGAGCCGACTACCTGGTTGGTCACTGGAATTCTCCGAACTGGAACGCCACCGCGCTCCGAGCCAAAGCCAGCGCCGACGGCGGGAGGGGGAACATGTTTAACTCTGCAGCTCTCTGGGAGACAGAGCACACCCAGCACACAACTGCACCATCATTCAGGGTGGAAAAGAGCTCCCAGACCATCGAGTCCAAGGCCACCACCAACCCAAGTCCCCATGTGCCACATCCACGTGGTTTTAAATCCAGCGCCAGCTCCACAGGGACCACCGTGACTGATTCAGCCCTGAACCTCCTGTCCATCCTGGAGCACTTCTAGAGCAGGATGGGATGAAAATGAGACAGGAAAAACCAGGTTGGTGTCCCAAAGATGGAGCCAAAAGCTTAGGAGAGTTTGTTTCTATTTTAGGCTTTCTCCCAAGTAACAAAGGACGCAGCCGGAAAGAATCTGGGACAAGCAAAACAAGTCACAAGAAAACTCATGGCCAAGAGGAGCTGATGCCCAAACTCTGATGGGTGAATCCAGCAGCCAATTCTGCTCCCCCTCACCAAAGAATGAGGGCCTGGAATGGCAGGACAAGGGGGAACAGCTTCAAACTGAAAGAAGGGAGAATTAAATGAGAGATTGGGAAGGAATCCTTCCCTGGGAGGGTGGGCAGGCCCTGGCACAGGTGCCCAGAGCAGCTGGGGCTGCTCCTGGATCCCTGGAAGTGCCCAAGGCCAGGCTGGACAGGGCTTGGAGCAGCCTGGGACAGTGGAAGGTGTTGGGGTTGGAACTGGATGGGCTTCAGGAACCTCCCCAACCCAAACCATTCTGGTTCTGTGATTCCATCAGCTGCAGCTCTCCAGCAGTGACACAGATGCTGCATCTCCTGGTGTGGCCACGATTCCAACAGCTCTTTTGTAAACAATTCAAGGGTTAAATCAGTGACTTCTTACAAAAACATGACAATACTCCAGGACACAATACACACACAGTGACACAGAACTTCAAATCCTACCAATGCTGGCAAACAGGCTCGGGCATCTTTGGACTCCTGAATACAAAACCGCGCTTGTTAGAAACGTGCTGGTCCTGCTCAGGGCTTTCCTTGGGTAAAACCAGTAATTAACTACATTTTAAAGGACACAATTCCAGGGAAGTTCTCCAGCACACCCTTAATAACTCCAGTGGTTTCCCTTCTGACACAAAAACGTGCCGGATTTGAAGCAGCACGTGCCAGAGCTGTTATCCAGGAGGGAAGAAGCCTCTCCCAGCAGCACCAATCAACGCCCATCCCAATGTCCAAATCCTCTTGCCTGGAGCTCTGGCAAGCTTTGCCCTTGTGTAATCGTGTGTTTTGTAAGTGTTGCTTGTTTCTCTGCTTTTCTTATAAAAAGAAATAAAGAAATTCTCCAGGCAGATAAATTCCACCCAATAAATGTGTCGCTCCTCTGTCCCCGTGGACATAATAATGCCCTCACTCTTGTCCCAACTTGGAGAGCTCACAGATCACCATTGTAAATAAATCTGCCAACCTCAGGCAAGCAACTCATTTCTAATAAAGCCTTTTACCTCCTTTCCTAACGCCAGACAAGATCCCGGAGCAGCTGAGTGCCCGAGGGATGGCAGCTCCCATCCTCTGTGCCAGCCCATCCCGGTGCTGCCACGGGGCTCCTGCCCTGTGTTTCCCTGGGATATTTTGGGGCTGGATTTCTCCGTCCTGCTGTCACCCTGGGGCTCCTGCCCTGTGTTTTCCTGGGATATTTTGGGGCTGGATTTCTCCATCCTGCTGTCACCCTGGGGCTCCTGCCCTGTGTTTCCCTGGGATATTTTGGGGCTGGATTTCTTGGTGCCAGTTTTGCTGTGGGGCCTGTGCCCTGTGTTTCCTGGGAAAGGTTTTAGGCTGAATTTGTCAGTCCCGGTGCTGCCGCGGGGCTCGTGCCTTGTGTTTCCCTGGGATATTTTGGGGCTGGATTTCTCCATCCTGGTGCTGTAATGGGGCTCACGTCTTGTCTTTGCCTGGGATCAGTTTTGGGGCTGGATTTCTTCATCCCAGTGCTGCCATGGGGCTCACGTCCTCTCTTTACCCGGGATGTGTTTTGGGCTGGAACTCTTGGTCCCAGTTCCATCCTGGAGCTCATGCCTTGTGTTTTTCTGGGATACGTTTTGGGCTGGATTTCTTCATCCCGGTGCTGCCATGGGACTCAAGTCCTCTGTTTACCTGGGATATATTTGGGGCTGGATTTCTCTGTCCCAGCGCTGTCACGGGGTTGGTTTGTTCCTTGAGTTTTCTTGGGATATATTTGGGGCTGGATTTCTCTGTCCCAGCGCTGTCACGGGGTTGGTTTGATCCTTGAGTTTTTCCTGGGATATATTTGGGGCTGGATTTCTCTGTCCCAGCACTATCACGGGGTTGGTTTGTTCCTTGAGTTTTTCCTAGGATATATTTGGGGCTGGATTTCTCTGTCCCAGCACTGTCACGGGGTTGGTTTGATCCTTGACTTTTCCTAGGATATATTTGGGGCTGAATTTCTCTGTCCCAGCGCTGTCACGGGGTTGGTTTGTTCCTTGAGTTTTCCTGGGATATATTTGGGGCTGGATTTCTTGGTGCTGGTGTCTCCTTGGGGTTCATACCCTGCATTTCCTGGGACAGGTTTTGTGCTGGATTTCTCAGTCCCGGTGCCACCCTGGGGCTCGTGCCCTGTGTTTACCCAGGCTGTGTTTCGGGCTGGACATCTCCCATCTCCCACCCCATCCCAAACACTGCTCCCATTGATGCCGCGGGGCCGGGGCGATGCCGGGCCGGGCATGGGGGGGCTTTGCCTGCCGAAATTCGGTTCTGGCTGGGTGTTTAATATTCCCCATCATGCTGGGCTGTTTCTGCTCGCTGCTGCCTGTCAGTTAAGCCCGGGGATGTTTATTTTAACGGCCACTTGTGGTCAAGGCTGGTGCCAGTTGTACGGCATCGGTTACGCAGATTTAGCGCTGGGGACTCGGCCCCCGGCTCCCCGAGCACGGAAGGCAGCCAGGGCTGCCCGGCCTAATGCGAAACAACTGAACTCTTCCAGCAGTCCCTGCTCCAGCTTTTAACCCTTGCTGGGCAGGAGCTGGCTGCTTCCACAGCTCAGCCTTCCCACATCATCCCATATCCTGGCCCTTGTCCCATCTCCTGCTTCCCAAACTCCCCCGGCACCCACATCTGCGGGTGATGATCTGAAAGCACCAGAGGGAGCAGGGAATGTCCTCACTTGTTTAAGGAAGCAGTTTTCAGGGGAAGCAGGGGATTTTTATTGCTCCCATGGATTTATCATTACTCCAGGGATACAGTACACTGCTGGGAGAGATCACAGATTAACTGAATTAATTGGAAAAGTCCAAGCTGTGACCAATCAGTACCTGATCAACCAGAGGAGAGCGCCGAGGATGCTCAGCATCCCTGCCTGGTGGGCTGACACGTGCTTGGGACACAAATCCAGGCCAGGCCAGGTCCCTGACAGGAGCCTGGCCTGGGCACAGCCCCGTCCCCAACCCCAAACCTGGTGGAGAGCGTTTGGGCAGCGCCAGGCGAGCCCCTGCCAGAGCCGCGCCGATGCTCAAACGTTAAATAACCCGGGGCCCGCAGCAGAACTCTGCATCATTTCTGATCGCCTGGACAGGCTCCAAGATGCTAATCAGCCCCAGATTAAGTCATCAAGCAAACTGATGAGCAATCACATTCTGTCAGTCCAGCTGCACAGCATTACTCGGGAGCCGCGCTCCCGCCGGAGAGGGAAGGCGGCTTTGTGCCGCGGATCCGAGGGCAAGGAGGGCTCGGAGGAGCTGAGCCTCATGAGCAGCAGCTCCAGCTCCTGGCCCTGCTTCTGATCCCAAAATTTGCCTCTTATCACGCCAAGGTGATAAAGGTGGCCATGCCCAGCCCGGCCTGGTGGCACGTGGCTGCTCCCAGAGCATCCCGGTGTTTTCCGGAATTTCAAGGGGCAGCTTTGTTTTCCACGGAGAAAGTGCTTTAACTGGACCATCAAAGATGCTGCTAATTACTGTGAGGGACAATAATTAACAGAAACCCGTTAAGGGTGAAGTGCATGGAGAATTGATGCTCAAATCCCAGTTCCATTCAGTGGGAATCTGGGAAGGGGAAGAGATTCCAGGCTTGTTCTCAACATCACCCCACTGGGCTTGCAGAGTTCTCACCCAGAGAGAATTTTATTCCTGAATAAATCAAAACAGGAGGAGAAGCAGCCTAAATGTCCAATAAGGAGATGAAAAACACTCGTCTGGAATAAAATAAAATAAAATAAAATAAAATAAAATAAAATAAAATAAAATAAAATAAAATAAAATAAAATAAAATAAAATAAAATAAAATAAAATAAAATAAAATAAAATAATAAAATAGTAAAATAAAATAAAATAGTAAAATAAAATAAAATAAAAAAATAAAATAAAATAAAATAAAATAAAATAAAATAAAATAAAATAAAATAAAATAAAATAAAATACTAATTCTGATTTTTTCTGCTCTACAAGCAAACACAGACAAATCCTTTCCAATACGATTTCTACTCGTATTTTAATACTGCTGGAATTTTCTGCAGTATTTGAATACTGGAAATGAATTAACTGGAGCTGCTGTCAGGGAATTGACTCTTTTTACAGATCTTGGACACAGCACCTCGTCTCCAGCCATCCCGTCCCTGTGGTTTTCCCATCACTTTTTCTGGCTCCATTGGGAGCTCCCCTCCCAGGACGATTGTTTGTCTGCCTGTGAACACCTGGAAAGTCACAGAATCCCTGGAGGGGCCAGGCTGGAAGGATCCACATCAGGAATCTTCTCCCACCTCCCTGCTCAAGCAGGGTCATCCCAGAGCACGGGATTGTGCCCAGACAGCTCTGGAATATCTCCAGCGAGGGAGATTCCACAACCTCTCTGCAGGCACACGGGGAAGGGGGACGATGACATTTAAACCAGGGCAATGACCCACGGCCTCTTTTCAATTCCTTCCTCTAAAAATAAAAACAAAAGATTAAAAAATTAAAATGAAAAAATTAAAATAGAAAAATTAAAATAGAAAAATTAAAATAGAAAAATTAAAATAAAAAAATTAAAATAAAAATAAATAAAAGAGAAGAAACTCCGCATTTCAGGGCAGGTGATGGAGATGAAACCAGGACACAACGTCAGACGCTTCACAATAAAACCCTGGGAATAGCAGGGCCAAGCTGCACCGTGTTAAAATTCAAGGCTAATTTAAAATCTTGTTCCTTAGTGCAAAAGCTGGAAAGACGCCCAAGCAGAGGGAGGAGGGAAAAAATAATAACCAAGCCAATTGTATATTTCTCCTAGAAATTCCATGTCAGGAGGTACCTCAGGACTGCACCCGCGGGCTCCAATTTCAATAAATCAACACAGCGTGCGGGGCAACGGTAGCACAAAGTCCTGCTCCCCCTGCAGAACCCGGCCAGGTAAAATCACCAGGAACAAAATGCCCATTCTTCCTGCTCCTTGGCAAGGGGACAAATTACTTTCTGCACCTCGCTGTGTTGAAGGAGTGGTTATTAAATGCAGTCGGAGCCGCCTTTCCAGCTGTACTCAAAGCCAGCGCGGAATCCAGCGAGCGCCGCCGGCCGCGGGGAATATCCAGGGAGCCACCCCCGTGTGCTTCCCTGCCCATGCAAGGGTTAAATGATTGGGATTTGGGGTCAGGGGGAAGCTGGAAGCACAGGGGGATGGGTGCTCCGAGCTGTCTCATCCCAAATGTGTCCGCACACGGAAAATCCCGGCGGTTTTGGTGGAAGAGGAGCTCGCCCGTGTCTGGGACACAGTTGTGTGGGAACCATGGAAATGGCAAAGAAGGGAGGGATCAGAAAGACTTGGGAGAGGAGGGAAAAAAAGGTCTGGACCTAAACCACAAGGTTCCATCAGTAATTTGAAGAGGGCTGTCCCCATCTCTCGATTCAGTGTCCCCCAGAAGGACATTTCACACCATTTCACACATTTCATACCACAAATCATTTTATATTTCCTTCACAGTCAGCCCCTCTCCTCTGGTGTCACTTTGTTACTGGATGGCACCAGAAGCTCCAACTCCAGACATTATCCCGAAGAATAAAGGGAAAAGCCAGGGTTTGGAGCCCTTGGAACTCAGCACTGAGAAGGAGACAGTTGGTGGGAACAAAAAAATATAAATCGAGATTTCTGTAACAGATTTACCTTTTTCTACCCCTGGAATCTGAATTGCCAGCGAGCCTCCCAGCAGGTGGGATTTTGGCAAGTTCTGAGTGAGAGAAATGGGGATTATTCCAGTCACAACCAGCACATCCAAGTGGTCACTGGGTCCAGCCCCTCCTGGAAGCCACAGGCCAGTGGGAGATGTCCCACAGCCGGTGACCCTGAGCGCTCCAAGAACGCAGCAGGGAAAAGTGGAGACTTCAGGATCCAACTATTCCATAAAAAAAAGCAGCCAGCCCAAATTTAGCCACGGGCTCGTCCTTCAGGAATGCCTGCACGTGGCACTCAGAGCCCTGGCTGGTGACAAGGTGATGCTCAAGGTTCCAAAGGTTGGCTCAGTGATTTGGGATCTGGGGATTCCGGGATTTTGGGGAGCGACCCAACACAACTGGTAGAAAATTTGTTTTTTTCTGTGCAGCATTTCTGCACAGACACAAACTTTCCCTGTTTGTGACCCCTCAGCTATTTGCTGGGATTAAATTCCATCTTTAGCTTGCCACATAAAACACCTCGGAGACTTGGTGCCTTCCATGAAATATTCCAGAAGGCAGATTCTCACCCACACAGCGCCCTCCAAGTGCACCCCAGCCCCAAAAGAGAGCTGCTAGAACCTCTCTGCTAGTGATTAACATATTTCCAAGCCCATGCATTAATTAAAATAAAATTAACACGCCCGTAAATAAAACTCCTGAACAGAACTGGCCACCAAAACATCTTTAGTTCAGCACAGCCAGCAATTTCCTCCTATATTTAGGGAAAAATTAGTTCTGGAGCTGACCACTGCTTTGTGTTAATAACAACATTCCCAAGGATTGGGAAGGAACTGGGAAATCTGGGAAGTCCCTCGGGGTGGGATGGGCAGGAGAATCTGTGGCTTCACTCTGGATGGAGGAGCCAGTGTGGAAAAACGTGCAGAGGGATAATTTTAATTGGATTTAAGAGCTGGGACCACTTCAGCTGCCTGAAGTGAAGATCTCCCGCCTCTCAGATGCCATCCAGGCCCAAACAAAGCTCATGGAGAAATAATTTTTTCCAAAAAGAAGGAATATTGGGAATGCTGGTGTTGGAAAGCAAGGCCAAAGGCAGGGAGCTCATCCCATGGCCTCTCCCTAAAAACGCAGCTCAGGTGGAAAACAGCAGCTGCTGAAGAGGAGGAGGAATTACTGCAAGGAACCCAGGATAAGCTGCCACAGTCAGTGGAAAGGAAAGTGCCCAGGGCATGGAATTTACTGGTGTGTAATCAATAAAAAACAGCCCACAATGATCCTGTGTCACATTACACCAAAACGCCTTTTTCTCACGTCAGTGGTGGAAAACTTCAATTTAACCATTAATTTTAGGCTGAAATCCTCAAAATCATCACAGCTGAATCCTAAAAAGTGACAGCTTGGGTGATTCCTTTTTGAAAACCCTCCTGCTGCGTTTTACCTCACAAAACCAGGGAGAATTCCTCATGGATCACTCCAATTGTTATAAATACACTCGAGAGAGAGTGTATAAATCGAGAGAGAATAAAACATTGATAATTCCCTTCCAGGCAGCTCCCAGCTGGCAGGCAAGGGGTTAATCCTGGGAAGGCTGCAGCTTTATGGCTGAATTAGCTCCCAGCCCAAAATGAAACACCGGCAAAGCTGTCCTGCATTAAGGGCACTGGAACTCCATAATAATTTATGAACTGGACTCTGGTTTTTTACACCCCGGGCAAACAATGGCGAGGCAGGAGGTCCGAGGAAGCCGAGGGTTAAAGGTGATTTTGTATTACCTGAATTCCCTTCAATAACTCAACACATGACCATTAGCCTGCTTTATCTGCCTCTATTAAGAAGAGCTGATGAAAAGTTTTAATCTGCTTCCCAATGGCTCCGAGCACCGGGGGAGGGACAGGAGATTGTTTTGGTTGGGAGCATGGGAATACACCAAAAAAAAAAAAAATAATAAAGAATTAAAATGAAAGTGGGGAGTGGGGGGTGTCCAGCCCCCAGCAGGGGTTGAGGGATTGTCAGGCTGTGGGTGACACTGCCCTGTGCACAGCTCGGCCCAGGTGAGGGATAACTGGGATATCAGGTTGGAATTCCTCCCTGCCAGGGTAGGGAGGCCCTGGCACAGATTCCCAGAGAAGCTCTGGCTGTCCCTGGATCCCTGGAAGTGCTCAAGGCCAGGCTGGATGGGGCTGGAGCAGCCTGGGATGGTGGAAGGTGTCCCTGCCCATGATCCTTCAATTCCCTTCCAACCCAACCATCCCTTGAAAACATCAATCACAAATCACCAAATGTGATAAATCACATTTTTCCCTACATCAGGATGATTTTCTGCCCTCGTGTCCTGCCCACTGCCCCAACACCAGCAAGGGGTTCCTGGTTTTACCAATCCCACCCTGCACCCTCCTGCTCCCCAGGCACTCATCCCAGGGCTCTCCCTTCTCCTGTCTCAGGAACCCAGCACCGAAAACTGAGCAAACTGATCCCACTTTGCCCCAAAACACCACGACTTTGGCAAAAAAAAGTGCCAGAAAGAATCCTGCCACGGGCTGGGTGTGTGGGGATTTCAAAGCAGGGAGGTTTCCCCTGCTCCTCCTCAGCTTGGCGCTACTCTCACTGTACAACAGGTTTAATTCCTGGAGGAGGAGATGAGGAGAGCATCGCCCAGGGAGAGGGGAATGGGATCTCCCCCACTCCTACAGCCTCAAAAAATGCCCCCAGCTCTTCTGGCAGCACATTTTGAACATCACCTCCCCAGCTCCAGGCCCTCGTGGTGCATCCCTTGCAAAGGAACCGGGATGGAATGAACCCAGTGGATCCCCCAGCCCCGCCCTGCAGCTCCAGCCCTCGATGTCTGTGTGAGGATTAAAATAAATAAAATAAAATAAAATAAAATAAAATAAAAATAAATAAAATAAAATAAAATAAAAATAAAATAAATAAAATAAAATAAAATAAAAAAAAAATAAAAAAAATAAAATAAAAAAATAAAATAAAATAAAAATAAATTAAATAAAATATAATATAAATAAATAAAATAAAATAAATAAAAATAAAAATAAAAATAAAAAATTAAAATTAAATAAAATAATTAAAAAAATAAAATAAATAAACAGGAAAAAAAATGGGAATTTATTCTGGGAAAAAATAAATAAACAGGAGATCCTGGGAGGGGAATACTTAATTAATTTATCTATTTATTTATCTATTTATTTATTTATTTGGGTATTATTTTTTTATTAATTTATTTATTTGGAAGTTGATTGCTTATTTATTCATTTGGACGTGGATTATTCATTTATTCCTTCATATTGGAAGTGGATTATTTATTTGTTTGTTTGTTTTTATGTGGATTGTTTATTTATTTATTTATTTATTTATTTGGAAGTTGATTATTTATTCATTCATTTGGACGTGGATTATTAATTTATTCATTCATTTGGAAGTGGATTGTTTATTTATTTATTTATTTATTCCTTCCTTTGGAAAGTGGATTATTTATTTATTGATTCATTTGGAAGTGGATTATTAATACATTTATTTATTTATTTATTTATTTATTTATTTGGAACTTGATTATTTATTCATCCATTTGGACGTGGATTATTAATTTATTCATTCATTTGGAAGTGGATTATTAATCCAGTTATTCATTTATTTATTTAGTTATTTAGTTATTTATTTATTCCTTTGCACGTGGATTTATTTATTTATTCATTCATTCATCTGGCAGTGGATTATTTATTTATTCACCAAGTCGAGCCAGAGGTACCTACTGCCTTAAAGCCTCTTTACAAACTCGAGCCACTGCTTAAGGAGAACAAACTGGGGATGTTGAAGGAAATTCCAACAGAAATAAACCCTAAAAATAAATTACATTTAATAATAATAAACTATAAAAAATAAATTAACTAATATTGCTAAATTAACTAAATAAGAATAGGTTAAAATAATTCAAAGTGACAAATGGGAGACCTTCAGGACACCCAGTGCACACTCCCAGGGCTGCCCTGGCAGATTATTTCCCTCTGCAGGCACATCCATCATCCCGCTGCCATTCCCAGCAAACACCAACACGGAAACTCCTCCTCGGGGCTGAGTTTTCGGGAGAGCGGAGGCGACGCTGCCTCAGCTCAGGGGGAGATGGAGCTGGGATTTACCCTCGGCACGGGACAGGGCTGCCCAGCTCCAGGGAATCCAGGAGCTCTGGGAATGTGGGAATGCACATCCCAGCCTGGCCCGTCCCGGGGGCCACCTGTGGTCAGTGGCCACCCTGTGACCAGGACAGGGACCCTGGGACAGCCACCGGCCACAGCCCGGAGCCCACGGAGCAGGGGGTGTGGGATGGGACCACTGACACTCGCTTTGGACCCTCCCATTCCCCTTCCCCTTCCCATTCCCCTTCCCCTTCCCGTTCTGTTCCCATTCCCCTTCCCATTCCCCTTCCCCTTCCCCTTCCCATTCCCCTTCCCATTCCCATTCCCATTCCCATTCCCATTCCCCTTCCCCTTCCCCTTCCCATTCCCATTCCCATTCCCATTCCCCTTCCCATTCTGTTCCCATTCCCATTCCCATTCCCATCCCCATCCCCATTCCCATTCCCATTCCCATTCCCATTCCCATTCCCATTCCCATTCCCATTCCCATTCCCATTCCCATTCCCATTCCCATTCCCATTCCCATTCCCATTCCCATTCCCCTTCCCTTTCCCATTCCCATTCCCATTCCCATTCCCATTCCCATTCCCATTCCCATTCCCACTCCCATTCCCATTCCCATTCCCATTCCCATCCCATCCCAGCAATACCAGCAGGAACAGGAGCCCTCCACCCGCTCTGCTCTGGCCCATCCCAGATGGCTCCAGCACCACCTTCCTGCTCCAACTAAACCAACCACATTTGGATTAATCCCGGCCAGCACAAAGTCTGGAAAGAACTTTATTTGCTCGGATCCCAGGCCAGGAAGTTGAGGACGGGGGGATCAGGCTCCTGCAGTCCCCTGGGATGGGCAGGACAGTGCCAGGGATGTGCAGCTTCCATGATTTCCCTTCCATGGGCTCCCCACCAAACCCCAGGGTGACCACAGAGGAACAGGGGATGGCACACAAGGTCAGAGCACCCCAATTTCTACAGGCCCAGACCACAGAAGCTCTAAAATATAACCCTGGGGTGCTTAGGGCAGCCTGGAGCCCAAAGGACAGGATTAATTTAAATTTAATATTAATTTAATAAGCAGTCCTGCAGGTACAAACAAGGTGGGAAAGGCAGGGGAGCTGCTTTTCCTTCCCAACGACTCCGCAAGGGTCAAAACATCCCCGCCCTGTTTTTGGTGACAAAATGTTCTTTGTATTTATTTGTGTGTGCTGGAGCTCAGGGGAGGAGCTGAGGATTTGGGGAAGCTCTTTCCTGATGTTGCAAAATCCCATTTTTAAAGCAAGATCACAAAATCCCAGAATCCCTGAGGTTGGAAAAGCCCCTCAAGATCCTCGAGTCCCAGCTGTGCCCGATGCCCAGAGCTCCGAGTGTCACATCCAGACATTCCTTGGACACCTCCAGGGATGGGGAATCCAAAATTCCCTGGGCACTTCCAATGCTCAGAATCCCATTCTCCCCGAGTTCCCTTGGAGGGATCCCAACCCTTCAGTTCCGTGCTTGACACCAGAATGAGAAATGAATTTGTGATTAAAAGAATAAAATTCCTCTTCCAGAACATCAGCCAAGAAGCACCAGAGAGCCCCAGGAGAGGGTGGGAAAGAGGGACAAAGGAGGAAAGGCAAAATAGGGATTTCACACCTGGAATATGTTTAGGAAATGCAATTAAAACAACTGATCCCTGTTACTGAGCTGCTGGTTTGAGATTCCTGCTCCTCTGGGCACCCTGAGCCAGGAATTCCTTCCCAAAATCCCATCCATCCCTGTCCTCTGGCACTGGGAGCCATTCCCTGTGTCCTGCCCCTCCATCCCTTGTCCCCAGTCCCTCTCCAGCTCTCCTGGATCCCCTTTAGGGGCTCTGTGGTTTCTCCCTGAATCCTTCCCTTCTCCAGGAGAACATTCCCAGCTCTCCCTGGATCCTTCCCTTCTCCAGGGGAACATTCCCAGCTCTCCCTGGATCCTTCCCTTCTCCAGGTGAACATTCCCAGCTCTCCCTGGATCCTTCCCTTCTCCAGGGGAACATTCCCAGCTCTCCCTGGATCCTTTCCTTCTCCAGGGGAACATTCCCAGCTCTCCCTGGCAGGAGCAGCCCCCACACCCAGAATGGCAATGCCAGGCTGGCAGAAGCAGAATCCACTAAAAAAAAAACCATAAAAAAATCAGGAATAAACCAAACCTTTCTCCTCTCCCTGTAACCTCCACAGACAAGAAACAGGAAGTTCACCAGTTTGGGGTTTTAAATCCCAGACTGGATTCAAACCCGGCCCTTCCTCTCCCTCCTCCCCCAAAGCCCTGGGGAATCTCCAAGCAGGTAAGAAAATAAAAGCTCGATTAGAGCTACTGTAACTCCCCAATTGTTTAGACATAATTGTCTAAATAAAATAAAGGGCTTAATTAGCAAGATCATCAACATAAAGGCAGATTTGAATAAACATTCACTTCGTCAGTCAGCAGCAATTAAGGTTTCTCCTGATAAGAGCAATCTCAGCTGGATGCAGATGTTTTTAATAATGCAAATATTTCTCCTACTTGGAATAATTAAGCCCAGTATTTTTTTTAAAAGAAACTCTGCAAAGGTTGGTGCTGGGAATAATCAATATTTCCCATTCCATCCCAAGAATCACATCATGAATGCTTGATAAGGGAATTTTCAACAGCAAGGGAAGTGTCCTCACACTGAGGATTTACAAGAAATACTTTTGTGTCTCACTTTAGTCAAACAAAAACAAAAATCTGGCCTTTTGAAGTCCATCCCAGCCCAAAGCATTCCAGGATTCTCTGATTTCAGGGGAAATCAGAACATAAAGGAAGTGATTGGTACCCAGTGAGAGTGGGTTTCTATCCATTAATACAAATGGAAATCACTCAGTTTTTCAGGGATGTTTTTTGAGGCAGAAGAAGGAAGGACTCACAGAAATGACCTCCTGTGATAGATCTGATCAAGTTCCAAACCGACTGAGCGCTCCTGGCCCTGCAGAGATCCCAAAATGGGATTGTTCCCACTCCATCAGCCCTGTCCCAAGGCTGGCCTCGATGCTCCTGGAGGATTTTCCCAGCCCAAATGATTCCATCCCTGCCTGAGTCCCCACAGGGCTCACAGGACATTTGGAAGATTTCATCCACGCAGGAAGAATTATTTATTATATCATTCAACACCCTCTGAATGGGTTTTGCTCCTTGCTGCAAATCAAGGTGGGGGGAATGTGATGGTAAAAAGAAATAAATCAGCCCCACAACCGAATTCTGGTGGTGCCCAGGGCAGCTCCTGCCAGCGCTGAATTCCTCCTCCTGCGGCTGATCCATCTGCACACGCCGCTAATCAGCTCAGCCCTCCCTCCCCTCTGCCCCAAATTGCATTTAAAACACAAATAATAATAATAAAACATCATAAAAACGTCACCAGACAAAGCAAATACACCAGAACCCCGAACCTGCTCTCGCTCATATTTTGTCCCAGCCCCTATAAAATTAACTTTTACAACTTTTACTGGCAACTCCAACCTGGGTCGAAATTATTCTCTGATTACTGTGCCCATATATCTCAGGGCAGCCAGTGACCCTCATCCAATTACCTTCAGGAACACTTTGCACACACCCAGGCTCCACAATTAAATCTGGGATAACGCACACCCCGCTCCCGGGGCGGAAAAGTCTCCCTGGATGATTTGAAACGTGGCAAAACGAAAAAAAAGAATTAAAAATAATTAAATGAAAACTTTAAAAAAAAAAATTAAAAATAAAGGAAAATAAAAAAAAATTATCCCCCAAATCAATCATGCACAAATTTTAACAGCCTGGGAGGGTTGTGAGGGTGGGTTTTTTTTTTGTTTTTCAAACACAAAAAAACAAATAAAAGCCCCCTCAGCACGCACGGCGCTGGCTTTAATTTCCTTGAGTAAACAGCGTGTTTGCAGGGAAGAGGAATACCTGGAATTTCGGCTCGTTACTGCCCTATGAAATATGTCTCCAAGGCCAGGCCTGCCTGGGGGATTTAAGCCTGGCTTAGCTGCTGCAGCCCAAGTGTGGGGAGTTGGATCAGAAATCAGATTCTGCTCACGCTGAGCGGCTCTGGCTGAAACGGCCCCAGAAGCACCCGAAGGGAAGGAGGGCGAGGAATGGGGTGGAACTTCCAACTGGAGCAGCCAGAGACAGCTCCCAGACTGCTCCAGGTCGGGGGAGGGAATGGCTTCCCATTGGGTTTATCCCACTGGATTTATCCCATTGGATTGATTTATCCCATTGGGTTTATTTATTCCATTGGGTTTATCCCATTGGGTTTATCCCACTGGATTTATCCCATTGGATTGATTTATCCCATTGGATTTATCCCATTGGATTCATCCATCCCATTGGGTTTATTTATTCCACTGGGTTTATCCCATTGGATTTATCCCATTGGATTTATTTATCCCATTGGATTTATCCCATTGGATTCATCCATCCCATTGGGTTTATTTATCCCACTGGATTGATTTATCCCATTGGATTGATTTATCCCATTGGGTTTATCCTATTGGATTTATCCCATTGGATTTATCCCACTGGATTCATCCATCCCATTGGATTTATTTATCCCATTGGATTTATCCCATTGGATTTATCCATCCCATTGGATTTATTTATCCCATTGGACTGATTTATCCCATTGGATTTATCCCATTGGATTGCTTTATCCCATTGGATTTATTCATCCCATTGCATTTATCTATCTGATTGAATTGATTTATCCCATTGGATTCATCCATCCCATTGGATTCATCCATCCCATTGGATTTATCTATCCAATTGCATTTATCTATCCCATTGGACTGATTTATCCCATTGGATTTATCCCATTGGATTTATCCCATTGCATTTATCCATCCCATTGCATTTATCCATCCCATTGGCTGCGGATCCCCACGGAAAAGGGGAAAACCTGGTTTGGGCACTTTGAATTTGTAAGCACAAATTAAAGTTAAAAAGGGCTGGGATCTGCTGCTGATTATTTGAAATTCCAATTTAAAAATATGAATTGTTGTAGAAATTTTAGAATTTTACACACAGCTGTGCGTAGCAGCCACTGCCTGTGAGCTTGGATTTGCCATGAAAAAACACATGGGAAGAGGCTCAACAATAAAAAGGAAAAAAAAATCCCAATTCCAGAGACATCCAGACCTGCTCCAGCAGCATTCCCAAAACCCAGAGCTCAGCCAGGAGACAAGGAGCAGAACAGTGCAAATCCTTACAGAAAAAAGATGGAATTTGCAACAAAAAAAATCTAAAGAATAACCAATAAACCCCAAATGAAGCAGCACAGGAGGGAAGCACAAACAAAACCCTAAAATCTCCTGAGCTGGAAGGAACCCACGAGGATCATCAGATCCAACTCCTGGTCCTGCAGAGGACAATCCCAGCTCCACCTGAGCCTGCCAAAGCCTGGGCATCATCCCTGATGTCAAAAACCCAACAGGAGGAGCGACTGCGCCGCTTCCGAGGGCTCGGGAGGGAGCTGGAGAGGAAGCCACGCTGAAAAGAGCTGTCAGGAAATCCTCACTTCCAAAGAAATTCGAAAGGACAGGCAGGGAATGGGGAAGAGGAGTGTGAAAATAGGAGAGGGAGGCCCCGTGATGCCCTCAGGTATTCCATGTGCAGCTCCTGCCTTTGGCCGGGATGCACAAAGGGCTCCTTCTTCCGAGGGGAGAGGGAGCCATGCAGAACATTCACCATGGCTAATTAATTTCGGCCCCTCAATTACCAGGGGGATCTCGTGACACAGCTTTATTTGTAGCTTCTCCTTTTTTTTTTTTTTTTTTTTTTTCCTCCCCCCACCCCTTATTTTTTTTTTTTTTTTTAATAAACAAAAAGCAGATAAGAAGCGTGACACCTTCAATGGCTTTACAACGGCTTTACAACGGCTTTACAACGGCTTTACAATGGCTTTCCTGCCAGCTCATCCCACGTGGAAAGGCTTGTCCTGCCTTTGGGAGTCCCACCACTCATCCCTAATCGGATCATCCCTGTGCCAGCCACAGGGACACCACACAAATCATGGAATGGTTTGGCTGGGAAGGATCTTAAAGCTGATCCCATTCCAACCCCTGTCCCCAGGCAGGGACACTTCCCATTGGAATATCCACCCAAATCCTCCAGGCAACGGAAATGCAAGTGGGAAATGGAAAAGAGCTAAAGATGGAATTAACTCAGATATCAGGGCAGAAAAAATCCTGGTTTAGGACAAAAGATTTGCTGCCTCAGTCGCTGTGTTTGGGCAGGAGATGCCCGGAGTTCCTGGACAAAAACCACGGGAATAAACAACACCAGGGGCTGGTTTGTTGGTTGTTTTTTATAACTGGAAGGGGAAAAGCTGCTCTTTCTACACCCCACCACAGATTTCCATATGAAAATAATTCACCAAAGCCACCACGGTCTGGGGGCTTTCACTCCAGAGCCAAACTCCCCGAAAACCTGACCACACCTCGATAACTTTGGGGTGAAGTCCTTGGGGAAGAACCCAACCTGCTCCCTCCTCCTCCTCCTGTCCCTGCAAAGGACACGGAGCAGCCACGTGGGCCTGGAATAATGCTGGAATAAGGCTGGAATCATGCTGGAATCATGCTGGAATCATGCTGGAATAACGCTGAAATAATGCTGGAATAATGCTGGAATAGTGGGGACATTCTTCCACCCACCCCAAGCCTCCCACGGGAGGGCCCAGGGCTGGCCCCATTCCAATTTAAAGGAACAAAGGACATTCCCTGAGCACCCTGGGGCTGGAAATAAACCCTGAAGCCAAGAGTTGTCTCCATGGCTGTAACATCCAGGGGGGAATTCCACGGGGTGGTGTCTAAAAGACTAGAACCAACCATGTTGGGTAATATAAAATAAGTAATAATAAATAAGATAAAATAAATAAAATAAATAAATAAAATAAATAAATAAATAAATAAAATAAATAAAATAAATAAAATAAATAAAATAAATAAAATAATTAAGACCTTGTTGGATAATATAAAATAAATCCATGCTTTGATGGTTGTCAGAGCAGAGTCTGCCTCTCACAAACCAACTTCTGCAATCCAGAAGCTCTTTCCAAGGAGAAGACCAACATGAAGCCTCCAGAGAAACTGAGGAGCAGCCAGTTTTCCACAAATCCTTGGTTTGGCTGGAGGGAAGCCAGCAGAGGGATTCCCTCATCCCAGAGGGAAGGTTTGGGATGCTCCAGAGCTGTGGGAGGTTCCACGGGAGCAGCCGGATCTCTGGGATCTGGTCCCACCCAGGAGGAGCTCCTGGGGCAGCACCAACGCCTTCCCAGCTTTCTCTCCCTCATGGACACACATGGAAATTCCTGGTTCCTCCAGCTCTGCATCCTCCTCATCCCACATCGACATCCCTGCCCCACCACGCTTCCAGCGGGATCAGCTCCGTGGAGCCTCAGCATTCCCGAGGTTTCAGCCATCCCACGCCCGCTCCCAGCCCTGCTCCCCTCCCACCTGTGCCGGCTTTTCCTTCTCCAGCAGCACGGATTTGGTTCCAACCCCACGATCCCAGCATCCATAAAAATCCTGTCCTGGACTGTCACAAGTCTCCCACGTGGAAAGGTTTATTCCACTGGAGTTGATGATGGAATTCTGGTCACTGGGAAAGGGGGGATATCCCAACCCCACTGCGGAGCTGGGAACCACAGAGTGCCTCGGAATTCCTTTCTTTCCATAAAGATAAAGCCTTGGATCCCTACGGAATGGGCTGATCCCACCGCAGGCCTGACCTGGAATTTGGGGAGAGGAGCAATTCCTGATGTTCCTGGGCTCTCCAAAGGCTGCTTTAAATGAGAAATGGAAAAGGAGAGGCCTCTCCTGCCACACAACTCAACATAAAGCGCATTTTTGGGCAAACTTCAAAAGTTTAAACCATCCCCAAAACTTGGGAACGCAACAACTTCAATTTGGCAACGCATCAGCCGTGCTTGGAACCCCAAATCCAGCCAGAGGAATGCTGGGCCTGGGAGGGATGGTTCAGAAGGAGATAAAAGTATGAAATTTCTGCTAAATCTCAAGCAATAAAACCAAATTCCAGCTTGGAGGGAAGGGAATGAAAAGGCCGACGTGGAATTGCTTGGTGAAATTTGTGTTTTGTTTACTTGAGAGGGACATTTTGGAGTTTATGGAAACCAGCTGCTGTCACAGCCACACATCCGTGGTCCTGGAACATGGGTGTGATTTATCCCAAGAAATCTTTAAATGAAACAAGGCAAAGCTCTCAATATCTCCTATAATAAATTCTCTCAACAGGTAAAGCAAACCCTGGAGCAAGTTTTCCTAATGGGTTGCAATAACAAAAGTCAGGAATCCAAGAGCTCTGGGTGCCTTTTCATTTTTAACAGTTTTGGGCTCTCCAAAGCCATAAAACCATTAAAAATGCGGAATATTAAATGATGAGTTAATTATTTATACTGCCCACTGACACCTGTAACTCTGACACACCCGTGGCACGCTCAGGACCGGGATGAAGAAAATTCCCAGCAAGGAATTCTTCCCAGGATGCTTTTTGGAGAGAAAATTTTGGCTGAAAGTCAAATATTTGGATAAAAATCCAATATTCCCACGGGCTGGCACCGTCCCAGCACGAAGTCATGAGCACGTCAGGCATTGTGGAAACTCCTGGTTCCACATCCAAGCCCAGCTCCTGGGATTTGGTGGTGCCCCTTCCCAAGCCATGGGACAAACTGCAAGGTCTGGCAACGCCCTGGGCTCCAATCTACCAGCTGGAAAAGCAGGGATCATCTTCGGGAAACCAGGATTTGGGAAGTGGCAGCGAGATCCGTGGATGAAGGAAGGAGCAGAGGAAGAGGAGGAGGAGGAGATCTAAAGGAGTCAATTCCCTGTTTTTTGGGATTAAAGGCAGCTCTTCTGTTACAGCAGGAGAAACAAAGTGAATTGTTTCATCCGCTATTCCAGGATAAAAATTCCTGCCTGGAGTCTCCAGCAGGCCCTAAAAACAAAGGAGGTGGACTAAAAATCTCCCAGAAATACATCAGTGTATGGATATATTGGGGTTTAGTTGGGAATGGCACAGATAAAACCCACGAGGATTGGCTCCATCACTGCAGGGAACGGGGCCAAAAATGCAATAAAAGGCCAAGGATGCGCCAAGGAGCTCCTGGGACAACCCAGGCAAAGCTCAAGTTCTGGATCTGGCTGAATGATTACATTTGAATTAAAAAACCAAAGGGATTTCACCCTGTTTGGGCCACCACCTTTAACCAGCAGCACACAAAAAAATCCTGAATCTGGTAATTCACATAGAGAGATGTGAATTAAGATCAGCAGGGAGAGATTCCATGGAAGTGGGGGATCCATGCAGCCTCTGGAGCAGCCCCAGGGCAGCAGAGACCCCCTGACCCCGCTGCCCCCTCAGCCAAAGCCTTCCCAACCCACTGGCTCCCTACAAACACCAGATCCCTGGGATTCATCATCCCATTTATTCCTGTGTTTCCAGGATTTAAGGACGGTTTGTGTCCTGTTTTATTGCAACGTTCTGTTCACACCCCTAAAAAGAGAAACGGATCCCAAAATGCATCCCAAAACCCCCCAGGCTGCAGCATCACCTCCCAACCTTTATCCCTGTAACAGGCAGCCCTTTGTTCTTCCATGGAGAGTGTAACCCATCCTGTCCTATCCTAAAAGGAACTTTTCCTTCAGTCCAGGGTGGAAATTGAAGCAAAGTGCCGCAGGAACAGGCAGGAATTCCAGAGGGCTCTCCCAGAAACCCCCAGCCCCAACTGACATAAAATCCTGGAGGAAACATCAGACAACCAGGAGAAGTGAGGAAGGAACCTCCTGACTGGTGATTAAAGCCACTGTTGAGGCAATCCCACTAAAATTGGATTAATAATTATTAATTATAATTATATTATATAATATTATATATATTATATAATTATAAATATAATTATATATTATAAATTATATTATATAGTATTATATAATATATATAAAATATAATATATATATTATATATATATTATATAATATTATAATTATATAATTAATTATAATTGGATAAAATCCTGGATTCTTGCCCAAAAAAAGTGCTCTTTTTGGGAGGGAGATGCTGCAGCCTGGCAGGAGCCCCTGGCAAAGCACAGGACTGGAAACCTGGATCCATCCCTGGAGGATAAAACAGGTGCTGAGCCAGGAGTGAAGGAAATCCCTGCTCTCCTGGGACCTTGGAGGGTCCCACTCCTCCTGCTGGGTCACTCCTCAGTCATTCCAGCTTGGAAGGAGAGCGAGACCCAAAAATTCCTACAGGATACAAATGCAGACACTGAACAGGGCAAAGTCAGGGATAAATGGGTTTAAATTTCCAGAGGGCAGGGTTAGATGGGGTATTGGGCAGGAATTCCTGGCTGGGAGGGTGGGCAGGCCCTGGCACAGGTGCCCAGAGCAGCTGGGGCTGCTCCTGGATCCCTGGAAATGTCCAAAGCCAGGCTGGACAGGGCTGGGAGCCACCTGGGACAGTGGGAGGTGTCCCTGCCCGTGGGGTGCAGGAATCTGGAGAGGCACCAGCACCTGAACTTTAATCTCTGCAAGCTCCAATCCAGTTCCTGTCTGCAGCATAAAGCCAAAGTTTAATTAGGAAAGTCAGGTTTGACCGGCTCTGAGATTCCCCTTCTCCTGGCACAGCAGAGTTCCTGGAGCTCTCCTTGGCTCCTGCTCCCTCCTGTCAATCCCTGTGCACTCAGAGGGTTCAGGTTCAATGTTCAAAGGGAGGGAAATGTCCATCAGCTCTGTTTACCAACACAGGGAGAGGGAAGGGAAAGCACTTCAGGATCCACCCTGCTCCCTGCCCACGGGGAACTCCTGCTGGAGCTGCTGGAAAAACCCTTCGTGATGGTTTTCACAACTTAAAAGTGCGGCAGCTCCACTAAAAAATCATTAATGAGCGACACAAAGAGCCCAGAAACATTCCCAGCCCGTTCCTGCTGCTGCTGGATTCCCACATCTGCGCCGGTGTTCCCAATCCTTCAGCTGAGATCAGAGCAGGACGGGCTCTCACATCACCTGCCAAGCTCTCACAGGCTGCTAAAACTGCAATTAACTCCCAGAATTAAAATATTCCCCTCTCTGCCTCGGGGCCAAGGATCACACATCCCATGATTTCCATTGTGGGCAGCTCACAGAGTGCTCATGGCAACTCCTGCTGTAAGGATTTACCGACCCTGATGGATCCTGTGTGGAGCAGGGCAGTCCATGGGGACATTCCTGCTCCCTAAGAAGGTGACAGCCACCAGGGAGGAGCTCTGGACAGGGCCACCCCCATGGGGACATTCCTGCAGGTGACAGCCACCAGGGATGGGTCCTGGACAGGGCAGTCCATGGGGACATTCCTGCTCCCTCAGAAGGTGACAGCCACCAGGGATGGGCTCTGGACAGGGCAGTCCATGGGGACATTCCTGCAGGTGACAGCCACCAGGGAGGGGCTCTGGACAGGGCAGTCCATGGGGACATTCCTGCAGGTGACAGCCACCAGGGATGGGCTCTGGACAGGGCCAGTCCATGGGGACATTCCTGCAGGTGACAGCCACCAGGGAGGAGCTCTGGACAGGGCCACCCCCATGGGGACATTCCTGCTCCCTCAGAAGGTGACAGCCACCAGGGAGGGGTCCTGGACAGGGCCACCCCCATGGGGACAATCCTGCAGGTGACAGCCACCAGGGAGGGGTCCTGCCTCACCTGCAGAGGAGCCCGGCACAGGGAGCAGCTGGAGCTGCTGGAGCCAGGCCAGAGGAGCTCCAGGATGAGCAGAGGGACGGGGCAGCTCTGCTGGGAGAGCTGGGGTGGCTCAGCCTGGAGAAGAGAAGCTTTGGGGTGACCTCAGTGTGCCCTTCCAGGACCTGAAGGGGCTCCAGCAGCTGCTGGTTGATGACTCCCCACTCTCCTCCGCATGGGCAGGGGTGGCCTGACAGCCTCGAGTTGTGAAAGCAGAAATATTCCCGAGGGAAAAGAGGGCTGGGAAAGGGATTTTGTTCCCAGCTCAGCAGCAGTGTGGAATACTGCACTGGGAGAAGAGCAGAAGCAGCAGCAGGACTCCAGGAGTTCTCCTTTCTTAGGGATGGGGAGTTCATGGAATTCACCGGCTCTGGGATAAAGAAATCCTGCTCCTTGCTTGCCCCACCAAGCTTTAATTCCATTTCCTCAGCAGCTGATGGGAAACCCCAGCACGGCCCAGGCCCAGCTCTGGGGAAAGGTGGGAGCTCCCTCAGCTCATCCCAGAATCCAGAAATCCACGGATGCACTGCCCAGCTTGTGCTCCAGCCAGATGGACCCAACACGAGTGGGAAATTCAGGCTTGTCCTGATCCAGCTGAGCCCTGGCACGTGCCCTGGTTAACGGCCAGGCCACCGGGACTGAGGGGCAACAGGAAGGATCTGATCCCTGGAAAACACAGAGCAGTGGATTCGTGGAGAGGAGGAAGAGAAAGGCTGATTTCAGTGCAGATATTTCCACGATCCTGGCAAGGGCAGCAAGTCACAATCCCTGCTTTCCGTGTAAATTGGTCAAGAGGGAAAAGCCTCTGGAGAGAGCTTGGAGGAGTCAGAGCTTTTCCCCTGGAAAAAAGTTCTGTTTCTTTGTCTTGAGCTATTTGGAGGCAGACTGGGAAACTTGGTTATAAAATTCTAGAAATCTCTAATACATAATTATATTTAATAAAATAAGTCATTGGAAATCCAAAGAAGTGGAAGAAATGGGTCTGAAAATGGGAATACTCCTAAGGCTGGGAAGAGGAACCAATGTCTCATATCTAACTCCACACTGGGATTTCATAGCTTCAAAATAATTAAAAATTCCAAATTAAAATAAAAAAAACAACGAACAGGAAAGGGTGTCCTGTTTTGAACTGGTGGGAAAAGGCTCCCTCCTGCTTTTATGTGGATTTTATCCCCAAAGTGTCTGTTTTTTGTTGCAGCACCGATGACATCATACAGGAGATGATTGGATAGTTCCACACATCATTTTACTGATCTGGGGACTTTTTTAGGCTTGAAAGAGCTAATCCACCCCGAGTTCCCCTCCCAGCTTTTCTGGAGAATGCATTCCAAAAAAAAAAAAAAAAAAAAACGATAAGCAAATTATCTGACATTATATCTAATTACAGAAGCTCCTAATTACACATCCCCGTTTGGAGGCAGCGGAGCAAAGGCTGCGCTTCCCAGAACAGCAATTCCTGCAGTGCACAGTAAATCAGCTTGTGCTTGCCACTGATTTGAAACTTTAACCTATAAATTAAATTAATAAGAGACAAAGGCTTCTTTTGTGCCTTCGCAAGCCTGTAGGATTTTAGAAATAATAGGACTGGAAAGTGATTTATATTCCAAGATTAAAGGTCAGTTTGGCGCACACGACTTTGGAGCAAAACACCACGGCAGAGACTTCAAATTAACTCGTTCCTGCACCCCCCAACCCCGGATTCTTCTTTTTCCAGAGCTGCAAGGGCTTGCTGTGAGCACTCAGAAGATGGAAAAGAGTTGGAGAAATATGGGAATTCTTCCTGATCTCTGGGAAGGAGGGAAATGTGCCTGGGAATTGGCTCAGGCCCTCGGCCCCTGCTCACTGAAGTGATACGAGCTGTGAGCTGCACCTCCAGTCAATGCATGTCCGGCATGGAGAGTCCAAAACCACAGGGAATTGTATGGAAAGGGCAGAAATCACCTGGAAATTGGAGCTGTGCAAATTAAAGGGAAGGGCTCTGCTGACTTTCAGGCCAGGAAAGAGATTATTGAATATCCCTCATGGCAGGAAGGATGAGAGGAAACGACTCCACTCATGGCTGTGGGGATTAGTTGTGAGCACTGGGAGAATCCAGAGGTGGATACATCGGGATGAGGGCTCTGGAAAAGGTCTGGAGGCCCCAAAGCCCCAGAGAGTGGAGGATGAGGACCAAGACACCTTTGTGGAAATCAAGGAGCTGCCAACAACATCCCAGGAGGCCCCTGGGCCTTTCTGCTCCCTAAAGCAAGAGGGAAACCAGCCCTTCCCTGAGAGGGTGGGAGATCCCAGATTCCCAGAGGAGCTGTGGCTGCCCCTGGATCCCTGGAAGTGTCCAAGGCCGGGCTGGAGCAGCCTGGGACAGTGGAAAGGTTTGGAACTGAATGGGCTTTAAGGTTTTTTCCCAACCCAAACCGTTCCCATGTTACTCCTAAAGACTGGAAAACGCTCTTCTGCCACTTCCCCCTCTCATCTCTTCCAGAAAGCATCAAAACTTGTCATCTTCCTTCTCTTTGCACATTTCTTAAAACACCCCATTAGCAGCCTCATAAATCCCTAATTTCAATCATTACCAGAGCCCTGCCTGTGTTATCCTCCGAGCTGCCAAACCCCCCGGGCCCTGCGCGCTCCAGGAGCCCCGGGAGGACGGGGAAACGATGGGATCCAACATTCCTGCCCTGGAGGAGCCCAGGGAGGACGGGAAAACGATGGGATCCAACATTCCTGCCCCTGGAGGAGCCCAGGGAGGACGGGAAAACGATGGGATCCAACATTCCTGCCCCTGGAGGAGCCCAGGGAGGACGGGAGGCAGGGGCAGAGCAGGCAGAGGGGCTGTGGTGAGGATTTATCCGATTAGGATTGGAACTGAGCGAACGCGTGGAAATGGGGGGAGGAAAAGGGAATATTTAAGGGAAGTGAGGAGGGTCCTGGGTGGTCTCTAAACGAGTTGGGAACAGTGGGAGAGAGTGAGGAAGAGATGAAATCCAATAGGTGTACAGGAAGCTTTCACCAGGCTTAAAACAAATCCGTAAGAAAAACAGCAAAGAATCCAGGAAGAGGAATTGTGTTACGGCTGGAAAGGGCACTGGCGTATTCCCAAGGCAGCGTGACTGACAGCTCTGCCGCTGGTCCCACACCCCAAATCCTGGCCACACCGAGCTCCCCGAGGGGGAAACAGCTGTGAAACCCTCGCTGGTTCCTCCTGCTTGGGTTTGGGATCGCTGGGATCCGCGGAAAGCCGCGGGAACCGGCGGGGATGGCAGGGCCAGGTGCCACCCGCCTGCCCGGGGGGAAAGGGGGACATCCACGAGGTGTTTTGGGTATTTTTGGTGAGGAATTACAGAGTGAAAAGCAGATCTGGAGTGCAGAGAAGAGAGGAGTGAAATCCTGCCCCAATCCCAGCGCTCCATGGAAGCCGTGTCCGGGTGGGAGCATCACTGGAACTTTGAATTTACACGGAATTCTGGAATGGGTTGGGTTGGAAGGGACCTCAGAGCCCATCCCTGCCATGACAGGGACACTTCCACCATCCCAGGCTGCTCCAACCCGGCCTTGGACACTCCCAGGGATCCAGGGGCAGCCACAGCTTCTCTGGGAATTCCATCCCAGCCCCTCCCCACCCTTCCAGCCAGGAATTCCTGCCCAATATCCCATCCATCCCTTTCCTCTGGCAGTGGGAAGCCATTCCCTGTCTCCTGGCACTCCAGATCCTTGTAAAATCTCATGCATGATTCCCCTTTGGGGAATTTCTCTCGTTTCCCTGACTGACAGCAAAGTCCTGTTCCCAGCAGTGCAGAAAGCTCTGGAAATCTGCTTCCCTGCCTGCTCTGCTGGGAATCAAACATTCCCCACCACATCCCTGCTTTTGCTCCACCTCACCCTCGTTCTTCCAGCACATCCTCTGAAACCCTGGAATTCCTTCCCACTTTTTAAACCCGGCCTAACTGGGCATCCCTGGGATCAGGATTTATCGTTCTGCCTCCCCAAACCACCGGCAGGGTTGGGAATTCGCTGCCCCCAGAGCTCAGCCCTCATTTTCCACAGCGTTTCCAAATCCTGGGAAATCTCCTTCCCAGAACTGCTGGAAGCGATGGCCCTGAATCTCTGCCTGCAAACCCAGCGAGGCACATCCTCCAAGCCAAGCCCAAATCCCATTTTTTAAAGCGTTTTCTCCCATTTTTATTTTAAGTGGTGGGCACCTCCAGAACAGCAGAGCCCACACAGCCTTGGGAATAACAAACCTTCCCAGCAAACTGCATTCCAAGATCCCTGGGATCCACGTCAGGGACCTGGGATTCATCTGAGATCAATCTCCTCTTGCAGAGCCCCATACGAAGTCCAGATCCAGCCTAGGAAGCTTTTGATGTCCTGCTGACATTTATCTGCCAATATTCCTGCTCCAAGCACTTATCCAGTGATGGATCTCACTGTTCCCTTGATCCCAGGCCAGCTCAGCCCTTGGCCCTGCCTCCAGCCTCGTGGAACTCCCCAGATCCCAGCAGAGAGCCCCAAATCCTCGGATTCCAACCCCCCTCTCAAGGAGCCCTTCGGGACATGGGAATAAAGACAAGTGGTTTTGCAATTCTGCCTCTGAAAAGGTCAGTTCCCAAAACTCCTGGCCAAATGGGAAGGGAAAAAAAAAAGTAAAAAGCAAAAATTAATTATTTTAATTAAAAAATTAAAAAATAATTAAAAATAAAATTAATTAAAATTGAGCACCAGTGTGTTCTTCCCTTGGTGTCAGTCACCTTGACTCAAGGAGCAGTTTGCTTTTGCACCAGGAGATGAAAATAAACTGCATTTACAGCCCTCCACGGGCAGAACTTTGCTCCCTCCTCGCTCTCCTAACCCAGAACTCACCAACAGCAGCTTTGGCTCCTCCAGAGCTGTCCCACGAGGACAGGGATGGAGCAGAGCTCAGCTCCCTCCTGTTCTCATGGAAACACAACCTCCAGGGGATGAATTTTCCCGTTTGGGTTCCAGATCCCATGGTCAGTTCTAGACTGAGCTCCCGTGTCCAGCTCAGCCTGCTGGACTCCCACAAACATTCCCAACGACTTTTGGGGGAAAGCTGGAAAATCTCCCCACGTCAAGGCTGAATCTCGTGCCAGACTCGGACACAGCCCTGAAAATCCATCAGCAAAACCCTCCAAGTTCACCCCCTGCACAAAGGAAGGAGCACAGGCACAAATTATTCTGCATTTAAATTAAATTTAGGAAGGAATCCTTCCCTGTGAGGGTGCTGAGGTCCTGGCACAGCTCCAAGGACTGTAAATTTAAGATCCTCCATAAATATTTTAAGGCATAATTATTAATGTTACCAACATAAAGATCCTCAAAATCATTCTCATGGTAGCTTCCTTTAATAATTATTGTTTTCTGCTCAGTTCAGCACCACTTCCCTCGCCTGAATTTGCAACTTTAGAATTTTCAGCACGAAATCTGAGCACCTGCTTCCCTGCTAGGAACATTTTCCCTTCCAGCCATGCAAAGTGTTGGAACAAAGCCCACCCTGAGCCATCCGGGCTCATAAAAGCAGCTCATTTTCTGATTCATCCCAACAGATTGCTAAATATTATTTACTTTTTGTTTCATAATGGCTCGGAAAAAGCTGGATGAAAAGCTTAACGAGGTCTAATCCAGGGGAGAGGAGGGAGAAAAGGAATGAAGAGGCAGTTAAGGAGCAGTTTTGAGCTTCCTTATCGCCCTTATCAGTCAGCAAGGCCTAATTAGGCACAAAATCCATTGTGCTTCCTTCCAGAGCTTCTCCAGGAGCCGGGAGCTGGGGCTGGAGGGCTGGGGAAGAACACTTCCACGGTAATTAGGGACAATTTGTGGCTGTGCAGGGTCCCGGGGACACAGGGAAGCTTTTGGAGCTGAAATGGGGCTGGGATGAAGCGGAGGTTGGTTCAGTGAAATGCTCCAAACTCTGCTGCTTTGTGGTGAGCGACCCAAATCCCGGCTCTCACTTCCAGCTCTGACCGAGATCTGTCGCTCCAGGAGTGGGGTTTTAATTTCCCTCTGCCTCAGAAAATCAATCAAGGGTGGGAAAAGCCCTTTAAGGGAATCTGGTCCGACCGTTCCCATCACTGCTGCCGTGGTCACCACGAAACCACGTCCTCAAATGCCACATCCACACGTTTTCTGAACACTTCCAGGGATTCCACCACTGGGCAGCCCCTTCCAATGCCTGAACAACCTTTTTAGGGAAGGAATTTCCCCCAAAATCCAATCCAAACCTCCCCTGGAGCAGTTTGAGGCCGTTCCCTGTTCCTCTCATCCCTGGGAGCTGTCCCCTCCTGGCAGGGACTTGTGCAGAGCCACAAATTCCCCCTGAGCCTCCTTTTCTCCAGGCTGAGCCCCTCTCCCAGCTCCCTCAGGAATTCTCCAGCGTTTTCCCAGCTCCCTCAGGAATTCTCCAGCCCTTTCCCAGCTCCCTCAGGAATTCTCCAGCCCTTTCCCAGCTCCCTCAGCCATTCCTGGTGCTCTGTTCCCTTCCCTGGACGTGCTCCGTGTCCCTCCTTTCCCCGGAGCGCTCAGCGCGGTCCCTCAGGAGGGACCCATGGCTGTGTCCGGCAGCTCCGGCGTGGATTCGGTGCCCAGCGGGGCTCCTGCCCCAGCAGCTGCTCCCAACAGCTGTTCCCACCAGTTGGTGGCTGAATTTTCCAAGATATCTGTCTGGAATTAAAAAGCAGCAGCGGCGGCGCTTTGGCAGCCGTGAGGAAAAACGCATCACGGGATTGCGGCCCACCCCGGTGGCAGCGGCCAGACCGTTCCAGAACCCCTCGGATTATCCCAATTTCCCTTCCAAAACCTCCAGCAGCACCCCAGGGCTCCTCCTGGAGTGGCTGGGGTTTGAAATGTCCATGTTCTGCAGAGGTGCTCCATGCCAGAGGTGCTGGGCAGAGGGAGCTGCAGGGCTGCTGGGATTTTCCAGCCTGGCTCTTGCCCGAGGGGATTTGCTCTGTTTGGAGCACGGGAGGATGTTGTGCACTCCCAGATAAAGCTTGGAATGAGGGAATGCTGAGGCCCTGGGGAGAAGGAGGTGCTCCCCCATCCCAATCCTGGCTCAGACCCCTAAGAGGGGGTGGAAAGATGCTCCAGCTCACCTGGGTGATGTCCTGCGAGCCTGGAGCAGCTCAAAACCCTCCGGGGCAGACTTTGCCAGGGTGGCTGAGGGATGGAGGTCTGGGAATGATCCCTCTGGAGCAGGCAGGGACTGGGACATGCTCACACAGGCAGGGATCCGAGGCTGCCTCTGCCTCCCCTGGCAGCCAGGACGTCCCAGGCACTGTGGGGTCCATGCCAGAGGCTCCAGTGGAAGCAGAATTCCAGCTCCAGCCTGCAGTCCTCGCTCATGGATGGGTCAAGCCTGGTGTCCACAGCAGATAAATCTGAATAATCCTGATGCCAAACAGACCTGAGAGCCAGAGCAGCTTCTCTCTGCACCGGGAGCAGCTTCCACTGAGGGAAAACTCCATTTTCCTGGGATTTCTTGCCAGGCAAAGAGCCCCCTAACCACAGTGAAACAACAGCAACCCCAGAACGGGATAAACGAACCCATGGATGGGTTCCAGGACATCTCCTGCCAGGTGCCACCAGTGTCCATCTGGATGTGGTGGCACACAAGGCTCCAGGACACCACAGGGATTGGGATCCCAACCCACTCCAAGCTTCACCTTGGAGCCTCTGGCCCGGGTAGCACCAAAATCCACGGAGAAGGAGGTGAAATTCCCGGCTTGTGGTGTCTTGCCAAGCTGGGATTAGAGTTTGGGGCTCCTGGCACCATTAATCCAGCAGTCTCCACGTGCCAAGGCTGTGCCTGGTGCTGCAGCAAAGTCCTCTCCACCTGCAGCAGAGCCCGAGTCCTCTCCCACATTTCCTGGAGCCCATCTCCTCCTGAGGGATCCGGGAGGGTCGGGCTGGGAGGAAAATCCCTCTCCTGTGCCAAGCAGGCTGTTCCCCTCTCCAAATGACACAGAGAGCCCTCAGTGAGGAGCAGAGCCCCAGCAGGGCTGGGATGAGGGCCCTGCACAGCGGAGAGGAAGGAGGAAGGGAAAATGACCCATTTAACCATAACGGCCCTGGACTGTTCCATCCACCACTCCTGACAAAAGTGGAAATGTTCTTTTCCACGGGCAGAGCTGCAGGTCCTACTACAAATAAATAGTCCAGGCAGGGATGGAGGCCATGTGTTTCCATTAATTCTCTTGGCACAGGAGCCCATGTAGATCTTGGACTCAGCTCGTGCTGGAGCAGGAGAGCTGGGGTGGCCAACATACATCCCAGCACGACCCATCTGGCCCAAATCCATCCCCAACCTGCTCCAATCCCCACTTTTATCAGCCTAATTACGAGCAGATTCCCTCCCTCCCCGGGGTACCTTCAGCTGCCCCCTTTTCTCCCTCCCTCTGGCTGAAACCAGCAGGTGGATCCCAGCCTTTGGGTATTTTTGTTTCGTTATTGCTGGTGGACAAAGTTCAGCCTCTTCCATTTTCCCTTCCTCGCAGCCTCCTTTGTGGCGATTAAAATAATTGATATTGATAACGAGATCTGCCCCCTGCCCCTGGTCCCAATTACTTGCACAGGCTGGGGATCCTGCCTTATGGATACACCAGGAATGGTCTCAATTATCCCTCTGGGCTCCAGGACTGATGCTGGGGTTGATTTGGGAGAGCTGGGATTATTGGGGCTGATTGTTGTGGGCTGGGGTCAGCGGTGGAGCCGGCCCGGGGCTGGCTCGGAGCTGGATTTTCCCCGAGTGCTGCCAGGTGCCTGGAAAACTGGATAATTTACTGCAGCCACCCCCATGTTCAGGATTAGGAAGGACAGCACTGAAGGGGCTTTTCATCCCAAGTTTTACTCGGGATGAAGTTGGATCCTTGGCAGCGGCTTTTGGACAGGCTCACACTGAGGGGGGAAACCCCAGTGAAAGTAAATGAGAGTGACACAGAAAAGGAGATTTGAAGCTGAGGAGGCAAACCGAGCTTTTCTGGACCTGCAAAATCTCATTTCACAAAGCTGTGGAATTGTTAAAGTTGGAAAAGCCCTTTCAGATCATCAACAACAGCAACACTCACCGTGCTCTCAGGTGCCACATCCTGGTTTCTGATGGCCTCCAGGGATGGGCACTGCACCACTGCCCTGGGCAGCCCTTCCAGTGCCTGACCACCCTTTGAGGGAAGGAATTTTCCCCAATATCCAATCTAAACCTCCCCTGGGGCAGTTTGAGGCTGTTCCTGCTCCTCTCATCCCTGGGAGCAGAGCCTGACTCCCTCCCCAGCTGTCCCCTCCTGTCAGGGAGTTGTGCAGAGCCACAAATTCCTGCTGATCCTCCTTTTCTCCAGGCTTTCCCAGCTCCTCCTAACCAGACTTGTATTCCCAAATATTTGATGGCCACAGGTTCCAGAGCAGAGACATCAAAACACCCTGGGCCACCTGCAGTGGCTGTGAGGTCAATCCAGGGAAGGGAAGATTCCTTCAGGACCATTCCCCTCTCACCCTGGGAACATCGCTGGATTTTCCTTTTTACCACTGTTTATATAAAACTCCAATTAAAAATAGAGGTGAGGAGAGAAGGAGAGCTGAGTTTGCCTCTCCAACCAGAGAGGAGACAAACCCAAAACCAGCAAACCACCCCCAATTTATAATCAGAATGCAACATAATCTCTGCAGCAGATGTCAAAAAGATAAACCCACGGAGTCCTGAGCTGCCCAGGATCTGTTCTGTGTGTAGGAGAGAGCAGGGATGCTCTGTTTCTGTCAAATGGACACTTTTTGGGGCTGTAAGCAGGAACAGCACCACGAGAAACTCCTTTCTGTCCCTGCCCTGAAACAGATTTACAGTGGAAGCTCTCGGTGAGGCTCAGGTTTGCTCCTGGATCCACCACGGGGAGGGGAGAAATTGGTTTTTTAGGACTGTGGTTGGGAAAAGCAGCATCACCCAGCTGGCACAAGGCCATGGCCTGACTGCCAGAGGCTGGGATAAAGAGGGAAACGTGGAGAGCTGCCTGGCAGGAGGGGAAAGGTTGGGGGAAATTCAACAAAAGGGAAGCAGACAAGAGAAATGAGGTTTTGCGCGCACGTCGCTCACCTCGTAGTGATAATCCATGCAAGTCAACTCTCTCCAGCAGCGATCTCCTCGGATTTTAATCAGCCCCTGGGGGGGAAAAAGAGCGAAAATACGGTCACAAATATTTGGTTTGACTTTGTTTTGTGTCTCAAGGTGCCAAATTCTGTGGTGAAACTGCAGAGGTGAATGAGACCCATGGCACATCCACAGCCCGGTCCAGTTGTTGTTCCCAAGGGAACAAAATGGATCTGACTCATTCCACTGCCTGGTTACTGAAAATCTGACATAAATCCTTGTGGAACATGCCAAATTCCCCTGCCAGGATGAAGCCTCAGCCACACCTGAGCCTTTGCTCTGGTCTGAGCAGCCCAGAGCTCCTGGCATCACTTCCAGCATCCCTGGGAAGCAGCAGCGGGAAAAACCAGGCTCTGCCCCAGGAAAACAGACAAAACCCAGCAAAATTCACAATTTTAACATCCAAACCCAACTGTTTCCCTCGGGAAAAGCCAACTCTGCTGCCTGTGGGAAAGGGAGCAGTGTCACGGAGCTGGGATGGGGACAGGGAGCAGGGATGGGGAGAGGGAGCAGGGACACAGAGATGCAATTAAAATAATTAGAGAAACAAAAGAGGGGCAGGGGAAGGAAGCTGCCAGCCCCAAACACAGCTGGCTGCGCTGCTGACAGCCCTGCCCCACCTCAGGTTAGAGGCTGGACCAGCAGGTCTCCCCTGCCCTGCGACTTCAGAACAACAAGAGGGACATTTCCAAATCACTGGGTCCATTCCAGGGCTGGCAGCAACACCGGGATTGAATTTCTTGGCCTCGGAGATGAAGAGCAGAAAGGAATCAGTCGGCCAGAGCAGGAAAGACACCTGGGCAGGGATGGGCTGGAGCAGGAAGCCGAGCAATCAAGGCTGGCTTTGATGTCCGGGAGAGGTCCCTGATTAGGATCACAATATCCCAAATTGAGGAAAGCTTCACTAGTCAAAAGGTTGAAGCAGCTCTGTCATCTGCATACAATTAGGGGGCATTTGCCTGCCTCTGACATTGCCCGAGTTGTCAGGTCCTGCCTCCCCCAGCAGAAAATCCCTGGCACTTTCTGGGAGTTTTGGGGAGCATCCTGAGGCTCCCTGACATTTGCAGCAGGGAAGGGACTGGTGACCTTCCTGCTAAAATCTGAGCTCAGAGGAGCAGATTCCAGCATTTATGAATTCCATCTAAATCCCCGGAATTGGAACAGGTTGGAAGAGACCACAGTGGCTCCTGTGCTGCAACCTCCCTGCCCACGCTAAAACAAATCTTCACTTGAAGCATTAAATTGAGTTTGGAGCTCAAAAGAAATTCAAAATTCCAACTAAAGACCCTCCAAAACTGTCCAGACCTGGGAAATATCCAGGAATATCCAGTTCCCAGGGCTGTGTGTCTGTCTGTCTGACAGCTGAGAGCCCAGGGCAGGGCAGGGTTTGTGAACTCCTGCCTGGCAGAAAAGGGATGCAAGGTGCAGTGATACCCAGGATTTCTGGTGATCTCCAGGGATTCTTTATCTCCAGGGATTCTTTATCTCCAGGGATTTACTCAGCACATCCCATCCACCCCTTTGGAGCAGGGACAAGACACCCTCGCTGTCAACAGCCACTCCATCCTCCCCTGCCCAGCCATCCCCGGCCTGTCCTGCCCTCCAAGCTTCCCTAAAATTCCAGGATCTGGCGATAGCATCTCCCGGGATGTGCTGCAGCCCCAGCCCCGCCGGGACACACGGAGGAAGCTCCGTGCAGGAATGCTGCAATATTCAAACAGGACAGTAATCTTGATGACCTTCCCTCCTCCCTTCCCTGGGCTCTTATCAACCTCTGTTATTCAGCAGGGATAATTAAAACTCCAATTAAAACGAGGATGGGGTGAGGGGGGGGGGAGGAAAAGCAGCGCTCTGAAAATCCCGATTTTCCCTGCAATGACTCACTCAGGCAGCTCATCCCTTTCTGTTTACTAGGAAGCTTTCAGACAGGAAAGGCTTCATATCAAAGATGTTCTGCAGCATAAAAAAACTCCCACTCTCATCATGAAGGGGTTTCAAGTCAGCTTTACCCTGAGCTGTCTTTGAGGCCACTTCACTCCCACACTGGCACCTGAGTTCTCCAGTTTTCCCGAGGATTTGGACCAAGGAACACGAGCAAAACGTGCACAGAAAAATCTTTGTGTTCTGAGGCTTCAGCTGTGCAGAGGAGAGGCAGGAAAGGAGAAGGAGGAACCACAGAATCCTGGAGACCTCCGAGCACCAGGCACCCCAGGGCAGCTCCGCACATCCAGGGGACTCCCGGAAATCGGGAACTTTTCAGGAATACAAATTAAATCTGAGCTCAACCAGGTGGCCAAGTGAACCTTTCACCTCGGTGGCCTTGCTCTGAGTCCAGGGTTATTAAATTCCCAGTGCTGGGCTGGTGGCTGCGGGGACACCGGGGTCGGGCACTCGTGGCACTCCGGTTCCTCGGGATAATGAGCGCTCCCGGCCTGGGAAGGGGGAACTCGAGGTCCTTGTCACAGGAATTTACAGCAGGAGGAATAAAAAAATGTTGCCCCTGGATTGAATTAAGGTCCAGAATGAAATATGGGTTCAATTCCTCCTCCCCTGCCAGGTTTGCTCCCTCCAGGGCACGGCTGAGGAGCTCGGGGCAGGATGGAGATGCAGCACCTGCCTGGACTTGGAAAACTCCAAACCCCCCAAATTAAAGGGAATTAAATCCAGCAGCCTTTCTCACTGAGCAAGGAAAATTCCATTTAGGATTATTTTTAATTTTATTTTTAAGATTTACTTTAGTGGTGGATAATAAAATTGCCCCCACACTGTGTCCATCCCTGCTCTGGAATATGGAACCAAAGATTGCCAAGGCAGAGGAATAAATCCCTTTATTTACAGGATGCCAGCAAATGGAATCCAGGGGGATCCAGGGGGGATCCAGGGGGGATCCAGCCCCCACCTGAGGGGAGGGAAGAGCTCAGCTCCTGCCCTTTCATCTTCCCGTGATGGCCGTGCCCAACTCTGCCCCTTCCAGGCTGCTCTACTCGGCTGATTCAAAGCGAAAAAAAGCCGGAATAATTAAAATGTCATTCAAGCCCTAAGCCCATATGAGTCACTGTTCCAAAAAATATCTGAAAAATTCCTTCAGGAGTGGGGGATAATTATATTCCTCCCTATCTATTGATTTTTCTCTACAATGCAGATGTCAGATTTTCCACGGTTTTTTTTTTCCTTTCCTTTTTCTCCTCTTTTTTTTTTTTTTTTCCTTTTTTTTTTTTTTTCTTTTTTTCCCTGGAGTGAGTGTCAAGGAGGAACAAAGCGCTTCTTTGAGACTTTTTCAGCCCAAAATTAATTCTGAAAAAAATGGTACAGACAGGCCAATGGCACGGGAAGCTGAGCAAAAGCCTGGTGACTCAAGCTATGTCTGCAAAATTCCCTATTGATCCCGGCTCCAGAGGGAAGGGTGGGGAATGGGGCACCCACGTTAGAAATTTAGAGTCAATTTAAAGACCTTCCTGTGTCTTTGCTACAAAATCTACAAAAGATGGGCAAAATCCCACCCAAAATTCCCACCTAAATTCTAGATTTTCATTTTGCTCCTGCTATAAATAAGGAACGATTCCAGAGGAAAATCCCAGCTCCGTGCACTTCCCACCTCTGCTACCCACAGGAAAAGTGGTTTCACCATCTCTGTGAAAGCCAAACCCTCACCAGGGTATCCTGAGACAAATTTAGACCCCAGTTCGTGGGAGAGGAAGGAGCTTCCCAAGGTGAAATCCAAAAATAAAATCATTTAAGGATTATAGGGCAGGGCTGGAAGAAGCTCCTGGAGAACCTAAATCCGAGGAATCCAAGGAGACCAACTTCAGCTGGGGGGTCTCAAACTCCCTCAGAGCTCCAGGACTCCAGACCTTCCACATCTCCCTCCCTGCTGATGGATCAAGGTGCAGGAAGGATGAGCTGGATCCCAGATTTTCTGTTCTTTAGGGAATGTCCCCCAGGGAACAGGTGACACAGCTGTGACAGCAGCAAGGCAAAGGTGTCAACCAGAGCTGCACCTGATGCTCCCACCGACCTCACCAAATTCAGATTCCTGCTGCTTTTCCATGGAAAGAGAGGAAGAAGAGGATGCTCCATGCCTGGAAGGGTTTGAGGACAGGCTGGGATGGTGGGAGGTGTCCCTGCCCATGGCTTTAAGGTCAGTTCCAACCCAATTCCGTGGTTTCCGATCCCGTAGCCGGGCAGGGACAGCTCTGTGCTCCTCGGCTGGCTCTGCTTTGCTCTGCACCTTTCCCATCCCTTCCCATCCCTCCCCATCCCTCCCCATCCCTTCCCATCCCTTCCCAGCTCCAAGCCTGGCACTTCCACACCATCCTGGGAGCGCTGAGAGCGGCCAAGGCCGGGCTGGACGGAGCTGGGAGTAACCTGGGATAGCGGGAGCTGTCCCTGCCCATGAGGGCCCTTCCCAACCCAAACCACTCCAGCATCCTGTGACGATCCAGGTGAGCAAACCATGGTCCAGGTGAGCAAACCATGACCCAGGTGAGCCAAACCATGGTCCAGGTGAGCAAACCATGACCCAGGTGAGCCAAACCATGGTCCAGGTGAGCCAAACCATGACCCAAGTGAGCCAAACCATCATCCAGGTGAGCCAAACCATGACCCACGTGAGCAAACCATGATCCAGGTCAGCAAACCATGACCCAGGTGAGCAAACCATGGTCCAGGTGAGCCAAACCATGACCCAGGTGAGCAAACCATGACCCAAGTGAGCAAACCATGATCCAGGTCAGCAAACCATGGTCCAGGTGAGCCAAACCATGACCCAGGTGAGCCAAACCATGACCCAGGTGAGCAAACCATGACCCAGGTGAGCCAAACCATGGTCCAGGTGAGCCAAACCATGACCCAGGTGAGCAAACCATGGTCCAGGTGAGCAAACCACGATCCAGGTGAGCAAACCCCACCTGCTCAGAGGGTTCTGACCCTGCCAGGACCTGCAGGAGCTCGGGTGAACCTGCCTGGAGCCACCAGAGCCCTGCACCGGCAGGATCCTGGACAATTCCCAGATGTTGACTTGGCTTCCTTCAATTTGCTGCCGTTTCCCCTCCCTCCCTCAACTCCCCCTCCCCCAAAAAAGCCCCTTTGGGAAGCCCCCAGCAGCACCTGGGGGGCTCTGGAGGCAGCGCTGGGTGAAAGGGATCCTGCAAAACCCTTGGCATCGGTGGCTCCTGCCTTTTCCAGCCACCAAGGAACAACAAGTCCCGCTGCCAAGGGCTATTACCAGAGAAATGGAGAGAGATCAGAGGCACAAAGGAGGTTGCTAAGGAGTCAAGTGTGGGATCCCTGCAGAGAGGAGGAGGCTGCAGCTGGGACGGCAAAGGTCAGAACATTGCAGACATCATTTTCCAAAAATTCCCATGAAGGCCCGGCGCGGGAGCCGGGAGCTGGCCCCGCCGCGCTCGCCGAGGAATAATGAGAAAGGCAGCGAAGAAAGCTCCCTTTCTTCCCTCCTACCCACGCTAATGTAATAAAACAAATTAGAATAATTATTCTCCATTTCAGGGCCATAATGGCCAGGATCAGGGCACGCCTGTCACCGAGCTGACATCTACATCCGCTGGATTCTGCTGCCGCTCCCCGCTCTTGGTGTTTCGGGATCGCCCGAATCCCAACTTCTGTTTGATTCCATTTTACTGCAGGCATCCAGATTCTGTTTGCTTCCTTATTTTTGCCAGAAAGTTCATCTCCCTTCTTAGCTAATCACAGCCCCACCCTTTCCAGTAACCTTTCAAATGCCACCCACGTCCTGACACTTTTAACAGGCTCCAAGAGAAAACAAAACAAGGAACACCAAGAGTTTCGCACCAACCACCAGGTTCTGAAAGGATTTGCTGCGGAGGGTTAAAAGAAATGTTTTTTAGCAGCAAAGAAAATTCCAAACCGTTGAAAAACATATTAAATATCAAGTGATGGGTAAATAATCTGGAAGGAATCGATCCTTTTCCTGTGAAATCACATCTCGGAGGAAGATGGACAAATCCACAGGAAAAAATGGTGATAATTTAAGGAGGGGGGGAAGAATTTTGATTATTATAATTCTTTCTGCATTATTTTTTCCCCAAAACTGTCACTTTAAATGATCTTTTATCCTGCTGCAAAAGGGGAAAATATCTCTTGTGTAGAATTGAAACAGCAAAGGATTGAAATTATTTTCTAAGCCTCTGCCTGCCAAAAACTCCTCTGTTCTGCAGCCACTTCCGAGGATGTTCCTGAACAGCTCAGAGGGGCTGAGCCTGGATTTGGGAAGAGTAGGGGGGGTGCATTTGGACAGAAAGGGAAATCTGGGAAGTGAAAAAGAAAAAAAAATAAATAAAGAGAAATTCTGTTTACAGGAAGCAAAGCAAGGGGAGGCACGGCCAAGTCACAAATCCCAAGTGGAAAAGATGCTCTTGGGTTTCCCTAAATTTCCCTGAACTCCCCCTAAATTCCTGCTCAGAACCTCGAGTGTGACGTGAGGAGGAGCAGAGGGAGCAGCTCCTGGGAAGGGCTCTCCAAACTGGGAAAAGGGGGAAGAAAACCCTTCCTGAGGAACCCCATCCCAGATCCCACAATCCCACAAGTTTTAAGGGCATCGCACAGGGCAGATGTCAAGGGCACTGCACACGGAGTAGATAATTAAAGAAAAATACATTTCTGTTATAAAGAATGAAATTATTACAGAACACACCTATTAGAGGATCTCATTCCTGGGACAAACCCAAAGTTTGGGATTGGGCTCATGGCCCCAGGACCCATCTGGTCACAGACCCCGGAGTCCTCCCAGCCCCAACACCTGCAGCAGCCAGGCAGAGATTGGCAGCTTTAAATCTGCATTTCCTTGCTTTGGGCACTTTTAAATTAAAGTGGTAATGTGCTTTAAATCCCTCTTCCCTGGTTTTTCACTCTGCTCTTCAATCCTTTCCTGCAGAAAGCAATCAAGATGTCTCAGACTCACACTCACTGCTCCAGCCACCTTCCCTGGTAACTCATTCCATATGTCTGGGATCCTCTGCGAGGCACAGCTCCTCCCTCATTCCCAGATTATTCCCAGTTTTCCAACGTTCTGCTGCACCCCTGGTGCTCAAAGCTCCCCCATCTCCTCTGTGCATCCCCAGCAGGGATCATTATTCCCATTATTCCCATTATTCCCTGTTTCCCAGAGAAGCTGTGGCTGCCCCATCCCTGGAAGTGCCCAGGTTGGATCACCTGTGACAGAGGAAGGTGTTGGGGTTGGAACTGGATGAGTTTTAAGATCCTTTCCAAGCCAAACCATTCCAGGATAATATTCCTTGTGCAGAACATCATCAAACGGGCACAGGAATCCTTTGGATAACGGGCACATCCCCAGCAGTGCTGAGAAATCCAGGAAAATGCTGATGGACACTGACCAAGCCCCTCAGGATGCAGCCTGAGCTCCCACCCCACGGCTCAGCCAGGGAATGCTGCTCCTGCAGCCCAGGAAAAGCCCAGGACATCAGGAGGAGCCTCCTCAAGCACTGAGGGGCTGGAGGATGAACCTGCTGCTCCAGGCCTCTCCCCAAAGTGCCCTGGGATCCCATTCCCAGTGTTCCTGCAGTCTCCAGGTGTGCTCAGTGCTGCTGGTGTTGATGACAACCAAATTCTCACATTTCGGAGCTCGTGCTCCCACGAAGGCCCTCGTGAAGAAACAGAAACTCTGGTTTATGGTTTACTTTAACAATCCCTGACAACTTTCAGGGCACAAGGAGCTACTCCAGGCTTTCCTCAGGATGGTGTTGGCAACTCATCAGCTCCAGTCCAGCCCTGGGCAGGAATTTGGGTCTCACCTGCAGCAGGGGACTCCCCCAAATGTGGAATGGGCTCCATGAAATTCTCATCAGGCCTTGCAGGAAAAGCCCAGGACTGACCTTTTGCTGAATGGGGTTTCAGCCACAAGTTGTATTTGATGGAAAGCTCCTGAGCAAGGCTGCTGCCCAAAAAAACCCCAAAACAACCCCAAAATGAAGCAGAAACTCTTCCACCTGGGAGGGAAAGCCTCACCTTGGAAGCACAGGATGGGGATTCCATCAGGAGCTCCCCCAACAGCTCCAGGCAGAGCACTGGGCTTTGGGAATCCACAAGAATTCAGGGAGATGCTGGCCCATGGAAGCACAGCTCCATCCAATCCCTTTTTTGGGGATCAGGGGTTATTAAACTTTGGGAAAGGGGCTGCCAGGAGCCCCCTGAGCACCCCCAGCCTGCACTGAGGGCTTGGAGAAGGGGCTGGCACCACCCCAAACCCATCCACCACCGATGGAAAACCAACTGTCCAAGGCTTGGAGAGCACAGAGAGTCCCCAGGCAGCTGCAGATGACAAACACCCAGTGCCACCAAGCCAAGGACCCTGCTCCTCTTGGGAAGCCCCTGTGGCTTGGCTAACACGGAATTATCCGGATTGGAAAAGAGCTCCAGGAACATCCAGCACCCCTAAACCACATCCAATGTCTCAAACACTTCCGTGGTGACTTCATTCCAACGCTGAACATCCCTTCAGAGAGAACAATAAATAATTCTGGTATTTCATCTGACCCTCCTGCTGCAAGTTGAGTTTGTTTCCTCTCACCCCTGCACCCGAGGGGCGGCAGAAAGCTCAGCACACGTTTCACCTCCCACCTCGTGACTCTGAAGGCATCACAAACCCATCCCTTGCATCTCCCAAGCCTGGAGAAATCCGAGTGACAGAGAGTCACAAACAAAATGATGAAGCCATCAAACCACCGAGCTCTTCTGAGGGAAAGCAGCCCTGCAAATGTGTGTTTGCATCACTTAAACCTAACGAGCTGCTGCCTCACACAAAGAGCCCCTATTCCGTTCCTGGGAAGCATCCCTCTTTACATCCTGCTCTAATGGGTGATTAGGAACATCAAACATATAGATTGAATCACGTAATTATGCCTTTTAAAAAGGCAGCAATATTTGAGCTCAGCCCAGCACTCGCTGCCAATCAAACCCCGGCAGCAGCGCCTGCCTGAGCTCCTCGCCTCCCACCACAGCCAGGATTATCCCACTTCTCCCGTGCTGTGTCACCCCTAAACAAGCCCAGCCAGCTCCTGTGCACAATAAAACAAGGTCTGGATGAGATTTTTTGGGAGGAGGTTTAGCCAGGAAACAGCAAAACTCCCTAATGGTGAAATGGTTTGTGTTGGAAGAGACCCTGAAGATCATCTCGTTCCAACCTTCCCTCCAACATCCTCCTCCAAACCAGACCAGGCTTGTTCTGTGCAAAGTCCCGGGTTAGTCAGAGCTCCACGTGGAAAAAGATCCCAAAAATGAGATGCTGAATGGAGGGGAAAGGGGCAGACAGGTGAAATCAGCCCCGTGGTTCAGGAAGTGACCATGGAAAACAGGAGAGCGCTGGGATGAGAACCTGGAGAGGCCACAGCACCTCGCCCACCCGAGGAACAGCTCCAAAATGCTCCCCTAACACCCAGCACGAGGTGGTGAAAGCCCAGCTGCCTGCAGGGAACGCTGCTTGCCTGGAGGATTTCCCAAGGAAAGCCTGGCCCGGAGAATCCCGGGAGAACCGCGGGAAAGCCGAACTTCCTGCAGAAAACGCAACCACCGCCAATCCCACCCCTGGGAAAAACTCCTTCAGACCCACTGCTGCACACACCCAGCTCCTGGCCAGCTCAGGAGGAAACCAAAGATGTCCTGGGAGCAGGTGCACCTGCATTCCAGGAGGATCCTTCCCCTTCCTGCTGCCTGCCAGCGCCGTTCCCCCGGCCCAGGAGAAACCCTACACGAGTTTGGGCCCCAAAGCATTAAAGATCCCATCAATCACTCGCCTGGGGGGGTCCCTATTTAATGACCTTCCCATGTTTTCCTCTCCTGTGCCTGTTAGTGATATATCAGCATCCCAGCACACAGGGACACGTCTCTTCCCAAAAATATCAGGAGTTATTGCTCTCCTGGTGAAGAGCGGCGCGGATAACGGGAACAGAGATGTTCGGGAAGCAGTTTTCCTTCACATCCAGCCTGTCCCATAATTCAGGATATATGAGACACATCAGCAGGAAAAAAGCTCGGGCAGATCCCAGTTTAGAGGGAAAGCAGGATGGAAATTGGTGATCAGGTCAATTTTTAAGGAAATCAGGGATGTTCCGCTACGCTCGGTGTCAATTCACTCAACAATCCGCGTCACAGCTGGGAACCACAGAATCCTGGGATCACTGAGCCTGGAAAAGACCTCCAAGATCATCATCTCATGGCCAATCCTGACATTGTCAACCAGAGCAGAGCCCCGAGTGCCACGTCCAGGCATTCCCTGAATCCAAAGGAGCAGCAAGATCCCGGATCCTCAGGGATGAAGGGCCTGGGCTGACACTTGGCTCAGACCCTGCTGGTGAAAAATTCCCCAAATAAAACCTTCTCCCTGAGATCCCTGAAACAATTCCAAGCCAAAATTCCAGAAAACCCAACCACTCCTCCCACAGTGATGATCCTCAGCTTTAAAGATTTGGGATGCTCTGGAACATCCAAGCAGAGGGAGCTGACGGGAGAACGCCCCGGCCACGCCTTGATTTTACCAGGGATGTGTCAGTTCCTGATGGATTCCCTTACAAGCTGCTTGGGAATTCCCTCTGGCAGCGGGACAGCTCTGCAGCAATTCTTCTGTTGTGGCAGCTCAGAAAAGCAAAAATAATGGAGAAGAAATCTGGGGAAAGCTGGGAATTACCCACCAGATTCCAACATTCTGTTGGAAAAGCCACAGATGCCCAACTTCCATTTAATTCCTTTGGAAGAGGCACTCAAGTGCAGCACCAACACATCCACACGGATCATTCCCTCCTGCTTCTCCTCCTCAAAACAAAACCAGGAGAGAGCTGAAGCTTCCTGAGCTTTCCCTGGAAACCGGGAAAACCCCCAAAGCAGCGGATCCTGAGGTGCTGGATTGGGATCCCAGCAATTCCCAGCTGGCACGGGACATTCCTGCTGCTGTCACCTCCAGGAAGTGAATTCCCACTCACCGCTCCGAGCATGATCCTGAAAATCAGCCAGCGGAAGCTCCAGATGACGATTCTGGAAGGGGGAGAGCCCTGGGGCAGGCGGGACAGGCTCCAGAGCGGGCACAGGAATATTCCCAGGAATCCTGTCTCCAGGAGCTGTGATTCCCATCCTGCAGGGCCAAGCAAAGAAGGAAATAATTATGGAAGTTATCCTGGAATTAAATTTAAATGGAAGGATTGAAAAAAAACAACAACCCAAAACCACCCTGAAGGACCTCAAGGACCACCTTGAATGCTTTTTAAGGTTAATTTGGGGGAAATCAGGCACCAGCTGCCCTAAAACAGACATCCCACATGGGGGGGAGTCAGGGGGTTGAAGCTTTGGGGTTGTTCTTCTCCAAGCATTAAAGTGGGATTTTATAAAAATTAATTACTTCTATAGAGTTATTAATAGAAGAATAAAAAATGTGATTTAAGTGCCCTGGGAAGCAGCACGGGACAAGCAAGCAGAGCCACTGATTCCTCCAGTCATGGATGGATCCAGCAGTGCCATGGACTGGGCTGGATTTTTACCAAAATGGGGCAGTTTCAGCTTCAAAAAATAGTGATTAAGATCCCATTAGGTCTCGTCATCATCAACATTCAGTGCAATGAGAAGCTTGGAATTTCAATCAAAAAAAATATAAAATATGAAAATGGTACCAAAATTGTCCATTGGGTCAATTTTACCAATTGCTGGATTTTACACATCCCTGGATTTAACCAAATTACCCTGGACTGAGCTCAAAGCACAGCCTTGGGATCCCACCATGAATCCGTTCCCATGCAAATCTGTATTTTGTATTTTCTCCTCCATCCCAGCCTATAAATATTGGAATGGTTATTCCAAGAGAGGCAGAACACACAGCTCTGTTTTGACAGGCAAAGTCCAACCCCCACCACCTCTGGAAGCACCAATTTATCCCTGCCAAAATTAAATTGCTCCAGCTCTGTCCCACCTCCAATTATTCTGATTCTCAAGTATTTCTACGTGAATTGTACTCTGAAACCATTTTAAAAAAAAAAGTGGCACGTTGGTGAGGAGAATTCCTGAAAATTCCTTGGTGGAGCCATTTAAGACATTGATATTCTCAGATACAGAAATTAAACCAAGCAGAGTCCGTGGCTCCTGTTCCTTCCCAAGGTTTCTCCAGGCACTTCACCAGTTTGATCCAGAACAATTCCCTTCACCCAGCCCAAAGAGGCAGGGAAACTCATTCCAAACCCATTCCAAACCCATTCCAAACCCATTCCAAACCCATTCCAAACCCATCCATCCCTTGCAACCCCCTGATCCCCACCCCAAGATTTTTCCAGCCCGATTTGATGTTGTCACACAAGAAAAACCACTTTGAATTTGCTTTAAGATATTTCCAATAACAGTCGTGAAACCTTTTTTTTTTTCCTTTTCCTATCTTAATGCGCGAAAACCCCTCAAATCAAAACGGAATTTTTAAAACTCAGTTTATTACACATCAAAGCCATTAAAAACTCCCCCTCCTCCCTCTGCACAGCCTGTGGTTCCCAGAACAGCCCCCCCAGATGCCCAAATTAATGTTTCTGCGAGGAGAAGTAAGGAATATTGTCCCAAAAGCAGCTGCAGCAGGAAAGCACCGGCTCATCCCAAAAGTGAAAGGTTAATTGTGCCTGAACCCAGCTCCGGGGCTGACTGGCACCAAAAGGGGTCGTAGATCTCCCTCATTCCTGCCGGCACAAGAATCCCACTGTTATCCCTGTTTTCATATGGTAATCACCACCCTGCCCTGCTGGGGATGGGTGTCGATCCAAACTCCTGCATCCCTGTGCATCCATTCCCGGGGGAGCAGCGCTGCCCTCGCCCAGCAGGGCACAGCAGCAGCTTTTCCTGCTTTATTTTTAACCCCAATTCCCAGGAAAGGGGCACAGAAGGATGCTGAGATCCCGCAATGTCGCCCTGAAAACTCAGCTTCCGAGCTTGCTGACATGGTTTTCTAAAGACTTTCCCAGGACAGTAACTGTAAACAGAGATATGTGAACATTCTTTCTGTTCCACGTCTTGTGATGGGCATCTCTCATGGCCAGTGCAGTGGGAAAGTGTTATCCTGACCATCCAATCCCTGGCTGTGGTCACAAACCTATAAATCCTGGGAGGAAAAATAAACTTTCTCTTCTTTTCACCACACCTCGAGCTGTGTCCGTGTGATCTGTTCAGTGGTAACATCGCAGGACGATTCCCACACACCCCACGGCTCCAGGAGGATGCTCCCAGCATCCCAGCCAAGCGAATCCTTCCTGGCATGGCCTGGCCTCCCTGGACCACGAGTTCAGCCTTGCACCTGTTGCTTTTATCCCGAAGGGATGGCTTGGAATGCTGGCAGCAGGCGGCACAGCGGGACGGAGCTGTGCCGGGAAGGGGACGGCGGAGCACGGGGTAAACAGCAATGCCAGCTGCTGGGACAGAGCTCTGGCATTCCCGGCATCATTCCCGGCCCCAAGCCGGGATTAACTGCAAGTGCAGCCAAGGATAAACCCGGCTTGCAGGCTGGGGCAGCAGTCTGGGCCTCAAAACTCGCCCAGTTTGGGGTCAAATCCTGCCCGGCCCTGGCTGCTCCCTGCTGAGGGCACACGTGGGGCTGTGCTCCTGCCTCAGGAGCCCCACAAGGTCCTGCTAAAAACAGGTTTAGGGGCAGGTAAATTGGGAGAGGCTCTGATTTACTCACAACCCCCTTCCTGAGGGATGGAGTCTCTGCAGCTGCCTGTGTGGGATCGGTTTTCTGGGATACATCACCCACTGTGCTTCTTCCCATCCATCCATCCATCCATCCATCCCTCCATCCCTCCCTCCATCCATCATCCATCCATCCATCAATCCATCCATCCATCCATCCATCCATCCATCCCTCCATCCATCCCTCCATCCATCCATCCATCATCCATCCATCCATCATCCATCCATCCATCAATCCATCCATCATCCATCATCCATCCATCATCCATCCATCCATCATCCATCCATCCATCCATCCATCATCCATCCATCCATCCATCCATCATCCATCCATCCATCCATCATCCATCCATCCATCATCCATCATCCATCATCCATCCATCCATCCATCCATCATCCATCCATCAATCCATCCATCCATCCATCCTCAGCCTGGACCTCTCCTTCCAGGCCAAAGCCTTCCCTTCTCCATCCAGCACAGACTCATCCAGACCGTAATCCCTCATTCCTGGAAAAATGTTAAGCTTGCAGAAGACCTCCAAGACCCCTGAGCCCGCTCCTCTTTCAGGCTTCATCTCGTGCAAACAAAATGCTGCTCCACGGGCAGTGGAAACGCTGGGGCTGGTGGGATTATCCCAGGTGCTCCTGTGCCGTGGTTTCCATAAAAATTCCAGCTCAGTCAGGAAGATTTGAGGATATGAACATATTGAACGCCACAAGTGAATCCACAGCTCGGCAGAGGAGGGGGGAGCTGGGCTCCAGCTCCCCCTCACTGGGTTGTAAGATGATACCAGGCCCAAGATTACCAAATCCATCGGCAGAACCTCCCGTTCCTCCCCGCTGACTCACACACAGTTGTTCACATCTGCCCTAAAAGCCTCAAACTCCAAATCCTTCGGATTCTTAGACAGCTCTGAGGCTGGAGCCACGTCCCAGCTGAGCTTTGGGCGCTGCCACCTCTGGACACCATTCAGGGGTTCACAGAGCCCAAACACACCCTGACGCCTGAAGGGATCGGCCTGGCCACCCCACCTGGCAGGGGAGCCCTGAGGAGCAGCTGGGTCCTCACTGACCCTCTCAGATCATTCCCTCCAGGGTTCCTCACTGACCCTCTCAGATCATTCCCTCCAGGGTTCCTCACTGACCCTCTCAGATCATTCCCTCCAGGGTTCCTCACTGACCCTCTCAGATCATTCCCTCCAGGGTTCCTCACTGACCCTCTCAGATCATTCCCTCCAGGGTTCCTCACTGACCCTCTCAGATCATTCCCTCCAGGGTTCCTCACTGTCCCTCTCAGATCATTCCCTCCAGGATTCCTCACTGACCCTCTCAGATCATTCCCTCCAGGGTTCCTCACTGACCCTCCCAGATCATTACCTCCAGGGTTCCTCACTGACCCTCCCAGCAGGATTTCTCCAGGGTTCCTCATGGACCCTCCCAGCTCATTCCCTCCAGGGTTTCTCCAGGGTTCCTCACTGACCCTCCCAGCTGATTCCCTCCAGGCTTTCTCTCCTGGTTTTTGCCCTCCTCTCGCTGCTATCAAGTGGGGGAGGTGATGAAGGTGAGGAAGGTGATGACTTAAGGTCCCTCCCAACCCAGGATCCCAATCCCATTCCAGGATTCCACAATGAGATGTGTTTGCAGTGCCAGGAGGCCAACACAGCCACATCCTCCTTGTGCCCCAAACTCCCTGGGAAGCACATCCCAAACCCTCCTCCAACTGCAACAATTCCCACCCCTGACATTTTGTAGGGCAGCAAAAAACAGACATGAAGGAATCACCTCCATGACCTGGGGGGACTCGGAGAAGAAACTGGGATAGAGTCATGGAATGGTTTGGGTTGGAAAGGATCTTAAAGCCCATCCACTGCCACCCCCCACTGTCCCAGGCTGCTCCAACCCCTGTCCAGCCTGGCTTTGGACACTTCCAGGGATGGAGCAGCCACATCTGGGGCTGTGGGATGGGAAGGCAGATATCGGCCGTTGGGAGCATCCCAAAACCAATAAACCATTGAATGAAGGGAGCAGCGATCTCCTCCAGTAAAATTCCCCAATCCCGGAGTTTTGAGGGTGAAACCCATCCCATAAACAGCAGCAAACCCCATCAGGGCTCTCTCCAAGAGACAATCCCCATCCTCCGAGCCCCGACCAGCACATCCTTATTCCCGGGCTCCATCCCGGGGCTCACTGATACTGCTGGGAACGAAAGGGTCACGTTGTTGACCCACCTGCTCCTGTTTTCCTCACTTGGATCTCGTCAAATTTCAGCAGCTGCAGGGCAGCACAAAGCCCCCCATTGTTATCTCTGGCGCAGCCGGAGAGGGAGCCACGGGCTGGGTTTTTTTGGGGAAAAAAAAAAAAAAAAAAAAAAAGGGAATAAAATCACCCGCCAATGGCGGCTGCGCCCGCCTCACACGCGCTCCGAGAGTTTGGGACGTGCTCGGGACGTGGTGTGGCAAAAGCCGTGGTCTGGGATTTTCCAGAGGTCTCTGCTGGGGCAGGGGAGGAGGAGGAACAGGGAAGGGGAGGAGGGAAGGGAAGAAGCAAACCCCAAACCTAAACACACTTTCCTTTATTCCTTTTAGGGTTTTCAAGTGTTTTACCTCTCTCAAACACTCAAACCCCTCATGCAATGTTGGGTTCGTAGCTCGACATCGAGTGATGTCCAGTTTTCATCTTTATTATTTGAATATTATAAATGAATTCACCATCCCAAGTTACCACAGCCTGGCCACGGCTGCAGAGGAGCCAGCACAGTCCTTTCCCCCAATCTCCTCACCCCAAACCAGTTTGTGTCCTTGTTGGACCCTCAGGGAGAAAGCGGTGAGGGAGGGAAGGGCTGAAACCCTTCAGAAGATAAAAACTAGTTCCAGGGATAGTGAATTTTCTTATTTTCTGTTTTTCTGACTCAAAACTCAGGTTTTTCTGACCTGGCCAAAATCAACCCTCATACCTGGCTATGCTAGAAAGAGCTCCCGTAATTAATTCTCATTAATTCCCCTTCCTGAAACACGGGATAAGGTGAAAGCAGCCGATTGTTTCTCTTTGTACAGAAACACCCACACGTCAAATTTACACGGAGCACGTCTGCACGGCACAGACAAATGCTGCTCCAACAGATCCAGATTTTCCAGCTCCCAGTGCAGCTGTCTCCCGATGGATATTGTGTCAGACAGCCCAGCAGCCAAGGGGAGGGAGATACCCAATCCAGACTGACTTTCCCTGGAATTAGACCTGCTCCCGAGCCCACCTCCCTAAAACCCAGCGTGGTTTGGTTTCAGCTCGAGCCTCAAAGCACCTGTTGGAAATATCTGAGTTGTGCTGCAGAACAAGGGATTTATCCCTGCTCCAGGCTCGGGATCACTCCTGGTTTGGGGGGTGGTGTTAAATCCCAAATGACGCTTTGGGATCGAAGCTCTCCAGGCTTGGAGCACCCACAGCTTCCAGCTCCCATCCCGAGGGCCTGACAGCCCAAACTCCTGGAAATCCTGGAGCCTTTTGGGACAAACTCCCTGTGCTGTGCCCAGGGATGTGCAGGAGAGCGGGAACGGCCCCGGGGGCAGCGCCAGCCTCGGGCACAGCCAGCTCACATCGGGGCTGTTCCATGGAAACATCAATCCCAGAGCTGGATTTGTTCACATTTAAAGGGTCGATTCCAAACCACCAAATCTTGATTTTAAAGTGTTCTCCTCCTCTCCCTGGCCACTGGCTGGAGCTGGGGCAGGGAGGTTTGGGTGGGATACTGGGAGAAGGGCACTGCCCAGGCTCCCCAGGGCATGGGCACAGCCCCGAGGCTGCCAGAGCTCCAGGGATGCTCAGCTGGGATTTTGGGGTGGGACTGGATAATCCCTGTGGATCCTTCCATCCTTCAACAACTTCCTCAAAGGAAAGCAAGGCCCCAAACCATCCCTAAAAGGTCTGTCTGGACAACACTCATCCCCCAGCCAGCCAAAAACCCAGAAATGCCCCAAATCCTGCTCCTGCCAGCTCACCACAAACACCTCGTTTATCTCCTGTGTAGAATATCAAACCAGAACCACCCCCAGTTCCTTCATCTTGAGGTACCCCCAAAAAAATCCCCCAGAATTCTGAGGAGCTCTGAGAAGCAGAGCTGGACCAAGACAGAGAAGGGATAAATGAGGAAGGATAAATGATTAAAAAAAGAAGAAATTGCCCATCAGATCTCTGAGGAGACAATGACGAGGAGCATTTATTGCTTGTCATTCAGCGGTGCCTCACTCCCAGAGCCCAGAACACAGGGACACCTCTCACAGCTGGGCTCTTGAGGCTTTTCAGAGCTCTGAGAGAGTCACAACTCTTTGCTGAAGCTCACAATCCCCTCTGGCACCACGTCCTGGGCAGAGCTGGTAACCCCAGCCCTCCACCCCAACCCCAGGACACCACAAACCCAAGATCTGACCCAACTTCCCACAGCCAAACCCCATCTTCAAGCACCACCACTAAATATTTCCCATTTCTTGTTCACCAAAGTCTCCTCAGCCTGGGGATACCTCACATTTCTGCAGCCACCAGAAAAGTTCTGGCTGTTCTTGGAAGATTTGGGAGAACGTTAGCAGGAACTTTTGTTCTTAAAGTATAAACTACCCAGAAAAAAAAATAAAATTTAGCATAAAAACTTTTAAAAGCTTCCAAGTGCTCTCCAGGGTAGTCATTAGGAACTACTTAGGTAACAGGAGGGTGATAACAGGGAGTTAATGCAGCGTTAAATTAGCCCTCCTTCCATGCAGAACTTTAAGTGACAGAGGAATCAGTTGGGAGGATTTTTATTTTATTTTTTAAATAATGAAGTTAATGGATTTCCTGTTTTTAGCTCTGTGGGCGGCTGTCAATTTGAGGGATCTGTACATACTGGATTTAATTACTCTGTCTTCAAGGAAGGAAAATAAGTTCAACCCTGCTCCTATGAACTCCAGGAGCTCTCCAGCTTGGCCTCACGGTGAGGAGAAGGTGCCCACACTGGTCAGGGAGGGTGAGATATCCCTGGAAATGGGAAACAGCATTCCCTGAAATCCTCTTGTCCAGAGGATTTGTGGTTGCCCCATCCTGGGAAGCGTCCAAGGCCAGGCTGGAGCACCCTGGGACAGTGGGAGGTGTTGGGGTTGGAACTGGGTGGGCTTTAAGGTCCCTCCCAACCCAAACAATTCCAGGATTCTCAACATCTCAACCATCCCTGAAAATCCTCACAGGGCCAATGGCCTGTGCCTCAAATCCCAGGGAGTGAGGGAAGCAAACCCCAGGAATAGCTCAGAGCATTCCCAGGGTTTCCCCAAATTTAGACAAAGCCAGCAGGGGTGAGGCTGGCCACAGAGAAAGGGGCAGAATCCCGGGATGATTTCAGCTGGAAAAGCCCTCCAAGCTCATTGAGTCCAACACCAGCCACTTCCCAACAAAACTTCATGTTTTCCCAAATTATGGGAGACAAGGATTCAACTCTGCTTTGAAATTAATGCTGGAAACAATTTCAATTAACGAGACAACGCTTGAATCCGAGCCTCAGTGCAGGAGAACTCCACCCTTGCCAGTCACCCAGCCCAGTTCACCTTTCCTGATGGAAATCATGGAATTCCAGGATCATAAAAGTTGGGAAAGACCTTAAGGATCATCGAGTCCCAGCTGTGCCCAACGCCCACCTCATCCCCAGCCCAGAGCACCGAGTGCCACCTCCAGGAATTCCTTGGACACCTCCAGGGATGGGGACTCCAAACCTCCCTGGGCAGCCCCTGCCAAGGCCCAACCACCCTTTCCATGGGGAAATTCCTGCAGGACACACATCCCACGTGTCCCACAGGGAAATGGGAAGGGCTGGGAGGGGCTGGCTGAGAAATGGGAGCAGTGACAAGTGATGCCACCACCAGCAGGTGATCACAGCTACGAATCTGCCACAAATACATGAAACATTTAAAAGCCAAAACCCTGAGGCATCACTTCAGCACCACAGCAGGACCCAGCAGCACTTTCCCGCTCATCCCACAGCGATTCCCAGCTTTTTGCACAACCTGCCTCGCTCATTCCATCTGTTCCTCCCAGCCAGGCCCCGTGCCATGTGCCCGAGGAGCTGAACTGCTCCAAACAGGTGTTTGCTGGGTGTTAAATCTTTCTTCTCTTCTGGCAGCTTCAGAACCCGTGAGCAGCTGTTCCCCCTGATGCCTTCAAGCTTTAGTTCTCATATTTTCCAGATTCTGCACTGCACTGGTGTGTAACTCTGAGCTTCACATGAAGTGTCACCAAGTTCTCCTCACAGTTCTGTCACACAAAATAATCCTTTCCCAGCCCAAAAACCCAGGATTTAACTCTGAACTTCACATAAAGTGTCAGCAAGTTCTCCCCACAGCCCAGGCAGGCACAACAATCCTTTTCCAGCCCCAGAGCCAAGGACACTGCTGCATCCTCGGGCCCAAGAAGTGTTGGCAGCAGCGAATTGAGGAGAGCAGTGTGGGAGGATGGGACTGCATCACCTGCAGCTGCAACTGGACAATCAACCCCGATGTGGAAATGGACCAGAACTTATAAAAGTGTGAGAACTCGTGACCCCTCATCCATCCTGGGTGTAGCCTCAGCCAGGCTCTTGTAGTGCCCACGGTGCATCCTTTAAAGGCCTTTTTAATAATTATCTATTTTATTTATTGAACTCTGTCCAGCCTCTGTTCCTCTTTGGGCATCACCCCGATCCCAGCCGCTCTCCTCCCCATCCCAAACTGCCATTCCCTGCTCACACACTTCAGGCAGTAACAAATTAAACCCAACACCATGAAAACACCTGGCAAGGGCTTCTGCCAGCACACAGCGAGCCAGCCTCGAAATAAAATGCAAATTAAACCAATTTCTCCTGCTGAGTCACGTGAGGCCCCCAGTGCCCTGCAGAAATCCAGTTTTAGCCTCATGTGAGCACAAGTTTCACCCTGAGCGTTTACAGGAGATAAATCCAGGCCAGGGGATGATTTTCCTCATGGATTTGAAGTGAATCTCTCATGGAATATCATCTCTCCCTCCCTGACTTTTTATTTTTTTCCTCAATAGTGCTTTTAAAGCACAGCTTGTATACAGAGTAAAAATTGATTATTGGATAATTGATTAACCTCGAGGCAGAGATCCCTGACCAGCACCCAACAGGAGGGACACCAGAGGTGGGATCTGAAAGGTCGGAGAATTGTGGATTTTTTCAGGTTGGAAAAGATCTCTTAAATCATCAAAGTGCAATGATCCAGCCAGAGCCACCAAATGAGAAGCAAAATCCTTAATTATATCTGTTGGGAATGCAATGACCAGAGACCATGACAAAACCTTAGAAATATCATATAAATACAATTTTTCCTCATTCTAAAAGGGGATTTGCTCTGTCCACGCTCAAGGATTACAATTAAATAGGAATATTTACATAAATAATAAATAAATAGATATTTCCAGGTCCTTTTGGACATCCCTCCATCCCAACAAATAGCAAAAAAAAAAGGAGTCTCCATTCAGCCCCATCCCTCATGGAAATCAATGAGCTCCAGGGAAGCTTTGGGGCTGGAAATGAGGGCTGCTTTCATCCAGGCCTTTTGCAACACCATGAGCTCAGAGGTGACCAAAGTGACCCCAACACCCACAGCTTGAACCTCCAGGAACCTCCAGCAACAAAGGAAGGGGGAGCAAGAGGGAGGAGACCAAATGTGGATCTCAGGAAATCAAAAAGCCGCTTTCAAAAGCTGATTTTAAAGAGATCTGAGGAGGTGGAGGAGGAAGCAGCAGCTTTTTGGTGATTATGGGACAAATGGCAAAAAGTCAGCTGGGTTAGGAAGTTTTTTCTCTCCCTGCACAGTGCAAAGAGGAGCAAACACAGAGAAAAACACAGAACAGAAATGCTGATGGTCAGAAACCCGAGTTATGGGCCAAGGCAGAAAATCTCCCTGGTGAAATCCTAAAAAATAATAATAAAAAAATAACCAGTTCAGCCATTGTTTCATAAATTAACAAAGAGTGCAGTGAGGATTCCACCTCAGAGGGTCCTGGGATGGTTTGGGTGGGAAGGGACTTTCAAGATCAGCTCATTCCACCCCCTTTCCATGGGCAGGGACACTTTCCTCCATCCCAGGCTGCTCCAAACCCTGTCCAGCCTGGCCTTGGGCACTTCCAGGGATCCAGGGGCAGCCACAGCTTCTCTGGGAATCAGTGCCAGGGCCTGTCCAGCCTCATTGTCACAGCTCCTGGAGAAAAATCACAAAATCCAGCAAAAAATCCACGCAGGGCAGCTCCAAAGATCCCCACAGCAAACAGCACGGAGCCTTCTCGGTACAGAGAGCAGGGGAGCAGAAAAGCAGCGTGTTTTACCTCAAATATTCCCATTCCCAGAGTCCTGGGAGGATCCAGGAAAACACAACCTCAGAGTTCCCCGTGCTGCCGGCAGCCTGGGTGGTGGCTTTGCCACGTGAGTGACACCACGGCCGCTCGTGAGCGCGTTCCCAACACGTATAATTAAGTATAATTAAGGATTTTTGCTTCTCATTGGAAGCAGCAGCTTTTTACATTTCGCTGGAAACCGCTGGAATCAACCACATGAAAACAACAATCAGCCAGGGCAGTGACAAGTGATATTAAACAGCTCCTCACAGATGTCCCAGCACCACAAAAGTTGTTCGCCCTGTAAGGAATCCAAATGACTTCAGTGCCTAAAATGAACCAGATGAATGATTTCAGTCCTCACTCTGCACTTATTAAATCAGGCTGAAAATCCTACAGTGCTTTGGGGTGGGAGGGACCGTCGAGATCATCGTGTACATGCACCCAGAACACAAGGATCCAGCAAAAAAACCCAAAAAACCCCAGTTTTTTGAGTGTTCAGCAACACAAAACCAACCTGGAATTGTAAAATTGTAAAAAGCAGGTATAGCTCAGGGGTTTTCCAGACAAATAATCATCCACACCCGAAAACCTGGGAAAAGATCCTGCCACTGCTTTAATCCTGCAGTTTCAAGTGGATGGCAGCAGCTCTTGCTCCAAGAATGAATTCAATTTCTCGATAGAAATCACTGCCCAGGCTTTGATGCAAACGTTCAATCATTGATGGGGGACTTGTCAGGGAAGCTGGGGGCTGGAATTCCCTAACTGGAACCATGTGGGAAGGCAGCTGGAACACCAGCACTGCTTATCCTGGTGATTTATCAACCACCTGAGGCCACGGGTGGCACCCCAGTGACACCCTGGCTGCAACAGGAGGGAGAAATCTGGTTAAAAATCATCTGAAACGAGAAAAGGGGACCAAATCCAAATGGAAAATAGCTGTTAGTTGTTAAAATAATTATTAACCAGCCAGTTTTTAAGTGCTGTTGGGTTTTATGCACAAAAAATACTCTTCTTTTATGGAATCACAATGATTTGGGCTGGAAGGGACCTTAAAAATGATCTAATTCCAAATTCTCAGTAGGGCCAGAAAAGGATTTAAGAGATCACAACCCTTTATAAAATGAGAGTCTCCCACTCTCAGTGACCACATAAGCGCAGTTATTAAAGATAAATTATTTTCTAAAGTATCTAAAATATGTGGAAATAAAGAAAGCACAGCAAAGCTTCCCAAAGGAGGAAAAACTGCATTTCCAAAGAGCCCAGATCCTCTTCCTGATGCAGAGAGGGGAGATTTCAGCATCTGTGGCATCCCAGGACTCAAAAATTGACTCAAAACACTTTGAGACATTCCTGTACAGGATAATTTTCCAAGGAGAAAGTGCTGACCCTTAAAGAGCAGCACGTGTTGGGAGCTGCTTTAATCTCATTTTACTTTCCAACCTCACTGAGGAGAAGTTCAAAATGCTGTTTGTAACTGAGTCAGAGCTAAAAGGCACTCAATAAAAACCTCCACCGATTTCTTCTGGCCATAAATCTAAAAGGTAAAGATTGTGCAACACCGGTCCTTCATATTTAATAATAACAAACAGATGGGAAAATATTCTAATAAATTATTTGAACTGTCCAAGCTGTGTGCCAGAAAGTCCTGGCTAAATTCCCCTGCTCAAGCATCTCTGGAGCATTTTCCCTGCAGACCTCTGAGCGCTCCCTGTTCCTGGAGGGGGAAATATCAGCATCCTGTGACTTTCTTTTAAAATAAATTCAAAAAGACATGAAATCATCACTGGAACTACGTCCTAGGGCTGACATAACCCAGCCTAACAAGAGGAAGGGTTTTCCATGACGGAGAAGGAGCTACAGCAGGGATCAAACACCCAGGAGCCCATGGAAAACCCCCAGGGATGGGATTTATCCCTGCTCCAGGCTCGGGATCACTCCTGGTTTGGGGGGTGGTGTTAAATCCCAAATGACGCTTTGGGATCGAAGCTCTCTGGGCTTGGAGCACCCACAGCTTCCAGCTCCCATCCCGAGGGCCTGACAGCCCAAACTCCTGGAAATCCTGGAGCCTTTTGGGACAAACTCCCTGTGCTGTGCCCAGGGATGTGCAGGAGAGCGGGAACGGCCAGCTCACATCGGGGCTGTTCCATGGAAACATCAATCCCAGAGCTGGATTTGTTCACATTTAAAGGGTCGATTCCAAACCACCAAATCTTGATTTTAAAGTGTTCTCCTCCTCTCCCTGGCCACTGTCTGAAAAGCTGAACGAGCCAGGAGAATGTTGTCAGGAATGTTATTAGGAATATTAAAAAGCCATGCAAATGAGAACGGGAAATATCTGTATTGCATGTTGTGATAAAGGGGGCGAAAAGTGGGATTTTAAAGCTTAGCAGAGGACAGATGGGAAGAGCTACAGCTCTGCATTATCCCCTCAGACACCTCCCTGGCATTCCCTTCCCATCCCTCTGGGAATTTCTGTCTCTCCAGGCCGTGCTTTCCCCTGGCTGGGACATCCAGCACAGCTGGGAAAATCCAAGTGCGCTGATGCTGTCCCAGATTTCCACCTGGGATTTCCCCCGGTGCATTAAATGGAACAGAAAGGTCCTGGCAGTGTTTGTCCTGGTCACAACGGGTGACAAAGGGCTGTGCTCTCACTCTGGCAGACAACACATGGCTTCTGCCTTCCAAAATATTCCCTCAGGAACCCAAAACAAGGGACAAGAACCATTTCCCTGCAGGTTTCTGCCCCTCATCCTTCACCTTCTCCATCCTTCTTCTCCCCCTGAGGATCCTTTCACGCCTCCTCCCCCTCTAAGTGACCACATAAGCACAGATCTTACAGATAAATTCTTTTTGAAGTATCTAAAAATGTGGAAATAAAGGGAAGTGAGCACAGCAAAAGCTCCATGTTTCTTGTGGCTCCTCCAGAGGATCAAACTTAAGTGACTCTGGAGCCTTCTCTCCTGTGTTCTGGTTAAAAATCATCTGAAAGGAGAAAAGGGAACCAAATCCAAATTGAAAATGGCTGTTATTTGTTAAAACAATTATTAACCAGCCAGTTTTTAAATGCTGTTAGGTTTTATGTAGAAAATTACTCTTCTTTTACAGAATCACAATGCTCTGGGCTGGAAGGAACCTTAGGACAGGTAATTTTGGGATGCATCCCTTATAAAAAGAACAGGAAAACACCAGAGTTGCCGTAAAAGCAGCGACTGCTGCGGGTCTGGGCACGGGAGCCGAGGTGCAGCGGAGATTTCAGCGCCAGAATTTGAAATCCTGACACTTTATCTGCTCAGAGTAACAGCAAATATGTACCTTGGCTCCTTCCAGCTTCCCAGGGATGGCTGGGAAGAGGATGGCTTAACGCTGCGGTTTCACCCGGCTCGGGGATGGGAAAAAAAAAGCCCATGAGAAAATGATTTCTCTGGCCTTAAAGTAAATAAATGAATCCCCATCTCTCGAGGAGTTTCAGGGATGCAGTGAGGGGGTGGCCAGAAATATTTGGCTAGGTAGCATTGCCCTGAAATCAGGAATGAGAACATGGGACAGCCCAGGGCTGGGGGGAATATTTCAGGAAATCGAGGCAGCCCACACAGGGCTCAGCAGGAAGCAGACTTGTGTGCAAAGATGCCACAGATGACAGAAAAACACAACAAGATTCTGACTCCCAGGAAATTCCTGTGCACAGACAAATGTTGGGGACAGCAGGAGAAGTGGCAGCTCCATTCCTGAGCTCCCTGAGGTTTTTGGGACATGGCTCAAGCACAGCACCCGCTTTCTGCTCTTTTCCTTCAGGTTTTGCACATTTGATCTTGGACTGATTTAACCCCAAATCAGGAGTTCAGAAGGTGCAGTGAAACCCCATGAAACCCCTTCCAACCCTGATTTTTAATGATGCTCAGTCATTCATGAGCTCCTGCTCCCATTTAAAGGGAGGAGAGGCAGGGAAATACAGAAAATCCGCCTGCTATGTTCCTCACATGCACAAACTCACTAAAACCACACAATTTCTGTCCAAATTTGTATCTACCTCTCAACTACAACGTGTTTTCTTCCTAATTTAAAGATGGTAAGGCAAAAAAACCACGGCATCAACTCCAAAAACCCTGACTTGCCTTTTGTTGACCCAGAAATCTGCTCAGCCCCAGAGCATTCCCACAAATAATACCAAGGAAACAACGTTTTTGGCCAAAGGAACTTCAAGAAGAAATCCACAAACAGCTCCATTCACGGACTTTGTTCCCTGCTCCAGGCAGATCAAGGAGTCTGGATTTAGAGGAAGATCAAACTTGACCTCTGGCTCTCACTTCCACCAGTTTTGATGCATGGAGGGAACACAGAAAATGTAATAAACCTCAAAGTCGAGGCTTGTGAAGAATCCCAGAGAATTCCAAAAGGGGCTCTGCCAGCATAAATACAATTAAACAATATTTAACCTTCAGCAGCACTGAGTTGTCAAATAAATATCTCTTAAGAAGACAACTTAAAAGAAGGGAAAAAAAAACCAATCCCACAGTATTCCTTCTCCTCCTTCCAGCAGGAAAAAAGGGCTAAGAATAGATAAGAACACAGGATAAATGTCCTGGAAAAAAAAAAAACCTTAATTTTATTGCTCAAACCAATGGATTTTTAATCCATGGCCAAAAGAAAGTACCAGATAGGAATGGGCAGGAAAATGGGATTTTTTTTTTCCATTTCCACTGCAATTCTGTGGCTGCTTCCAGCTGGGATCCTGCAGGGAGATGGAGAAGGTGCTCCAGCCCAAGAGCTTTTTTAAGCTTCTCACTGATTAATAAAAGACAAAAAATCAAGGCCATTTAACCTGACCCAAAGTTCTTCTCTGCTCGTCAAACATTCCTGATGGAAAGCAATCAAAATCCATGGACTTCCACCCAAACCTCCACACCCCAGGTCCATGAAAAGGATGGAGAATATCCCTAGAGCTGGATTCCTTAAAGAGGGTCCAACCTTCCTCAGAGCTCCCCACACAACTTCCAGCTGCCCTGAGATGTCCAATGCCAAGATCCCAACCCTTTAATTGATAATTCTTCCGTAGAAGAACACCCACCAGGGCTCGTCATTCCCAGGAAAAAAAATGGAGCTCCAAAAACTCCATAGGAAGAGCTGGAATCATCCCCACAAATCACTGCCAGAAAACTTTGATGGGATGTAGATCAGGGCACGGAACGGGAACGAGCAGCAGAGAAATCAGATGTTGGAAATGACAGTGGATAATGGGAAAGAAAAACTCCAGCAGCTCCTTGGATGCCCTTTGGTTTCTTGGGATTATCCAGGGGTTCCTCTGTGCCTCAAGGTTTATTCAACTTCAGGAAAATACAAAACTAAAAATCAAAGTTCTTCCCCCGTGCCAGACCTGAACTTTGGATGGAAGCAAGCCTTGAAGGCAGCTCTGCCCAACTCTCATCCTCCCTCCATCAAAAGCCTGGAGGGAATTTAAACAGCTCCATGCTGGGAACTGGGCCTGGGGGAGCCAGCACTGATCCATTGTTTTCACTGGAGCCTCCCCAGCTCGTCTTTCTCACTAAAAATTGGGAGAAAACCTTCCTATCTCCCACTTTTGAGGTGGATTCTGCTTTTAGGTGGGTTCTGGGCTCACAAAACATTCCCTGTTCCCAGGTGAAGCCAAGCAGGTGGATTTTCCCTGGAGTTTGGGACAGCTGGCAAACACTGCAGGGATAAAACCTGCCAAAATCACTTGGCTTCTCAAGATCCTTCAAGCACAGAGGTTTAAAAACCAGCAGAACTCCATAAATCAGGTGGAGACGGGGTTGGGCAGGGCTTGGAGCAACCTGGGATAGTGGAAGGTGTCCCTGTGCATGGAACAAGATGAGCTTTGAGGTCCCTTCCAACCCAAACCTTTCCACAATTCCATAAAATAAAGCCAACGTCCTCCGCAGCTGCTGTAACGCCTGCCAAAAATCCTCTTTAAAACGCTTGTCTGGGTTTGTTGTTTTCTTTTAAAAACAAAAATAGAGCAAAAGGCTGAAAATAATCCCACAATACAAAATTTCCAGGAGCACTTTGTGTGGGTATTGCAGGTCAGCCTCGCTGAGGGACTCTGCTCCGGTTTTCCAGAGGGAAAACTCATCCTTTGTAACAAAACGGGAACAACCAAAAGAGGGAGAAGCAACAACTCCCAGGAGATTTGTGACTACAACTGCAGCAGGTTCAGAGAGGTCCCAAATCCCTGATTTTCTTTTCCAAACCCTTCTGTGCCACAGGACAACAGGAGAACCCTGCAGGTGACACTGGCCCTGCCACACCTCCCATCCCTGCTCCCAGCACAGCTGGGGCTCATCCTGAAGGATGCACAAAATTGGGATTGGATGGCTGGGATCATCAAAATTCCCACTCCCTGAAGGAGTGGGGGAATTATCACCCCTTCCCAGCCACATTCCAGCTGGGGAATTCCATGGGATCTCCTCAAAGCCTAAAGAAGTGGGTGCTGTGTCCCACCCTGAGTCACACCATCTGAACTTCAGCCCAAAGCAGTGGCAGCATTTTGGTGCTGGCCAGCACTTCCCCAGTTTAGAGTGAACTTGGAATGAGCTTTTCTTGGTTAAAAAAAATTTTAAAATCCCTTTTTTAGCACAGAGGGAGCAATCAGCCCAAGGTGGGACATCAAACCCTCCTCAAAGCATGAGCCACAGTTCAGATCCACCTCGCTGGGAAAAGGCTGCTGGAAGATTTTGATATTTTTTAAAGAACTGAGCTGGAAGTTCCCAGATTCCCAGGCCTGTTCCTGCTCTTGCTCAGAAGGAGAAGTGGGAACAGGCCGTGGGTTTAACGGGAGGCTTCACACAAATCCTGGGTAAGCTCGGGAGAGATAACGGAGAGGCTCCTGCAAGATAAGAGCAAGTGCTGGCTTGGAAAGGAGAGCTCAGGGCCAGGATCAAACTCTGCAGGTGAACCTAGGAACAGGTTCAGTCTTACACACCAAGGGCAATTACCGCTAATTAAACTAATTGACTTTCTCCTAGTGTAGAATCATCAATGGTTTGGGTTGAAGGGATCTTAGAGCCCATCCAGTTCCAATCCCAACACTCTCCACAATCCCAGGGTGCTCCAGCCTGGCCTTGGACACATCCAGGAATCCAGGGGCAGCCACAGCTTCTCTGGGAAAGCCATTCCAGCCCCTTCCCACCCTCACAGGGAGGAATTCCTTCCCAATATTCCACCTATCCCTGCCCTCTGGCAGTTTAAGAGCTCTGCCCTTTATCCTCTCACAATCCATCCTTATAAAAAGTGCCCTTCCTTATTTTTTAACCCAGTCCAAACTGGGAGATAATTCCCTCAGCCACATCTAACACCAGATATTTCCCATCTAACTGCAGGCCACGTCTTCCCAAATGATGGGAGACCAGGATCCAACTCTCAGCTTTGAAACAAACACCAGAGACAATTCCAATTAATGGAGCAACGCTTCAATCTGAGAGCCTTAACAAAGGAGATCCCCACTCTTGCCAGTCACCCAGTGGAAATCCATGGAAATCATGGAATGCCAGGATCATAAAGGTTGGGAAAGACCTCTGAATCTATTTTTAGAGCAAGATCACAAAATCCCAGAATCCCAGAGGTTGGAAAAGGAGGATTCCCTCCAGGATCATCGAGTCCAAGATGTGCCTGATGCCCACCTCATCCCCAGCCCAGAGCACCGAGTGCCACCTCCAGGAATTCCTTGGACACCTCCAGGGATGGGGACTCCAAACCTCCCTTGGGCAGCCCCTTCCAAGGCCCAACCACCCTTTCCATGGGTAAATTCTTCCCTAATTTCTCCCAAGAACAAAACCCCTGCCTGCAAAAGGCATTTTTGTTTGTTTCCTTTTTCTCAAGGCCGGGCCAAAAGTCGGTCACAAGAGCTGTGCAGAAACAATTTGCTTAGGGAAAGGTTTTCCCAGTTTCTGCAAGGCCAGCGTTCCCATTCCACCCACTTACATTCCTGGATTAAGGGAAAATAAAATCACATCCGCAGGCCGGTCAGCAGTGACACAGGTCGAGATGCAGGAACACGGCAAAGGGCTGGAAGAAAAATTCCACGCATGGAAAGCTCTTTTGGAGAAGTTCTGCACTCCTTCCAGCCCCACCATTTCCATCAGGCCTCGTTAAGGAGTATTTTATCCCTTCAGCTCATTTGCATAATTGCTGCAATCAAAGGCACTACTTTACAGTAATAACTTTAATGGCAGATTTTTCCTTAAACATTCTTTTTTTAAATGCACCGAGGTCAGTGCATCCATGTGCCAGGAGAAATGCAGGCAGGAGGTGACACTCGGGGAATGCTGGGTGTGGAGAGCAACCAGCTGCTTTTTGTTTTGGGATTATTTCTGCTTTATCATGCTCAAGGTATATCCCAGAACTGAAATGTTTGTCCATTAAACAGGAGCCTGGTTGGTATCTTGGCAATTTCCTGCTTTTTTTTCCCCCATTAATTTTGCTACAGTTGTCTTACTAGGAGGGAATCTGGATTAATTTTGCTGCAATTGTCTTATTAGGAGGGAATCTGGCTCGTTTCCAGGCTAACACCAGGTTTTGGAAGGGAGAGCCCAAATCTCAACCTCTGCTTTGGCTTTACAGAACCCTGGGATGGTTTGGGTTGGAAGGAACCTTAAAGCCCATCCCATTCCAACTCCTGCCACGGGCAGGGCCACCTTCCCCTGGAGGTTTTTCCTGAGAAGTTGGAGCTCTGGCCTGTATCCCTCAAATCCATGGAGATAAGAACTTGTGAGATAACATCTCCAAGGCTTCAGCAGCCTTGGAAGGTTTATTTAGAAGATAGGCAAGAACCACTGGCCTAATTTTTAATTTCAAACACAGACTTAGAGAAAACAAGCTGAGATCCAACTGGAAGTCCACAGCAGAAGCCAGCTGGGATTTCCATCCTGCAGCGACTCCAAGGTCCAGAAAACCCAATTCCACCCCAAACCCCGCCAGTTCCACCAGCACATCCCCATCTCCACCACGCTGGGATGTTCCTCATGGAAAGCTTCCCCAGGACCACGGGAGCTGGCTCCACATCCCAAGATTTGGGGGAAACGCTTTCCCTAATTGAGGATCCCGAAGGAGCGGGGCCGGAGCGAAGGCCCCGCCGCCCTTTCATGCAGGCCTAACAACATCAAACCCAAAGAGCGAGGCCGGGCAGGGAAGCAGACAAGCCATAAATTAAAGCAGAGGATATGAATTCCACGCAGGCTGCAGTGCTGGGGTTAACGTGGGTCTGGAAGCAGTTTAGGGAAAACCTGGAGTGGCTGAGGGCCAGCTCTGAGCCGAGCTGCTCCGGCCTAATCGTTTCCTTCAGGCAGGCTACTCCAGCTCACTAATAGGTTTTAATAAAAACTTCCAATTGGGCCAGTAAACCCCTCATTAAGCTGTTTTTAAAGCATGAATTTAAGAGGGCCGGGGGTAAAAGGTCAGGGGGAGTTTTTAATTCAGACCGGCTGGCAAAAGGTGCTGTTGTGATTGAAAACACCAGAGTTCAAGTGTCCAGGGCCACATAAACATCCGACTCTGTCACTAGACCTGCTTAAGTGACAGCTTGAAAAATAGATTTAATAAGACAGAGAGAAAAGTTTCCCACTCTTACACCAGCAATAGGAACAGCAGATCCCAATATTAGGCAGGAATGGGAATGGTTGGGAAGCAGCTCCAGCCCTCCCATCCTGGTGTGGGGGGATGAATAAAGAGCAGCCCGTGGCCAGCAGGGTGTTCCACCATTCCCAGGGGTTCTGGGATACTGGGATCCACATTCTGCTGCTGGGAAGGGAGCAAAGTTCTCTGAGAATCCCATGGAGCAGCCCAGCCCCACGTCCTGCTCTCCCCAATGACCATGGGATTCCAGCACGGGAATCCTGTGCTGTCATGTGGAACATCACAGAATCCCACATTGCTCCAGGCTGGAAGGGACCTTTGGGTTGGTCCAGCTCCACCCCCTGCCATGGGCAGTCTCCCACTATCCCAGTTCTACTCCAGCCTGGCCTTGGACTCTTCCAGGGATGGAGCAGCCACAGCTTCTCTGCCAGGGAATTCTCTTGGGCAGCCTCCCCCAGTGCAGAGGGGTCTGCAGGAATCTCCAGCTTAGCTCTGAGCACCTTAAGCCAAGCTTTGGACCTGCACCAAACCTTAAACCAGTGAAGTTTAAGCTCAGTTGTTTCGTTTTCCTCTCATTTTCCTCCATGACCACAGAGCTGCTCTCCAGACCGGTGCAGCTAAAGGAAAACTTCCCCCCTTTCCCTGGGAACACTCACAGAGCAGAAATATCTTCTCCATCTCACCCAGAACCCCAGCTGTGCACTCCAACATTTAATTTTATGTCAATGCACATCTAAAATTCGAGATCCCTGAAGACCTTTTAAAAGAAAATCCTCCTTGGAACAATTTGCATTGAAGCAAAGAGCGAGGATTTAACAAGTGATGGAGAATTACAAATACTCGGCTCTCAACTTTTTATTCCACTTCTAATCAAAACACACTTCAGCTCAAATTCTGAGCTAATAGATGCAATATCAAATTGGGGGGCATTTTGGGTAGGAACTCAGTTATTTGCTCATTCCATGTTTACAGATAACAGAAAAAAAAACCTCTGGAGTTTGTCCAGGAATTGTCTTCTCTCCACACCAAAATTAACAAGGAAGTTTACTGGGAGAGGTGGGGGGAGGAAAAACAAAAAAAAAAAAAGCTTTTGCTTTTAAAATGTGCTTCTAATTCTGGCCTGCAAGGAGTGCAGAAGCCAGGCTCTCTGGAATTATCCCTAAGGAAACATTTGCTTTGGCTCCAAACAGGACACTTTGGAGCATCAAGAGTCAAAGAGGATCAGCTGCTCCTCCATCCTTTCTGTTTAATGATCCCATTGATGGCCACGAGGGCAGCAGATGCATTCCTGCCTTTCCTGCCTGCTCCTTGCTGGGAACAGGGATCCGATAACCACTGGGATAATTCGGGATCTCTCTGGACAGTGACCTCATTTTCCCTGGATTTTCACTCAACACAAATCCACTCAAACTCACTCCATCCTTGCAGTTTTCCTGCTTTTAACTCCCCAGTGCCACCTTTTTTTGACCAAGCTGGACTCAGGAGCCTCAAAGTCTCTTCTGAATATCTGGGGCTCCTCAAAAGCAGAATGCAGAGCAGAAAAACAGAGGAAAAGAAAGCCTGGAAAAGAGCAGCACCTTCCCCAAACCTCTGCTAGAGCAGGGATAATAAATCAATACATGGAATCAGATTTCCACTGGGGGAATAAAAGGAGTCCTGGGAGGCAGACGCTTCCCCAGGAGCTCCTCCTGCTCCAGGAGAGAACCCAGGGTGAGGAACAGCAAAGGTGGCACCACCACAGACCTGGTGGGGCAGTTCTGGTCTCATTCCAAGCCAGGAGAACACAGCTCCTGAATTTTCAGGAAGGAGAAAGCAGCAAGGAAAGGGAAAGGCAGAGCTGAGCCAGGCCAGGCCACCTGGAAAGGGGAGAACGTGAGGGAAAGGCCTTGGAACAGCCAAGCTCGAGGAGGAGATTTAGGCTGAGGATGGAGAAGCCAGGAAAGCTCTGGAGGAGCAGCCTGGTGAAGGCAGGCAGCACATCCAGCCATCCCAAAACTCCAGCCAGGAATCCTCACCCAAAAATAAGGAGGAAAAGCGACCCTGGATCTGGATCTGTGCCCACCCACAGGGAAGGAGCCAGGTGCCACCACCCCTGCACCGAGGGCACCACGCTGGGCCCAAAGCCAGCTCTACCTCACAGCAACAATAAACTAAGCCTAAAGTGATCCCAGCTCAGCTGATCCAGAGCAGCACAAGCCCTGGCTGATGCCCACTCCAGGATCTGCATCCCAGAGCAGCTCCTCAGCTTGCAGGGATACACAGCCCAGCCTGGTGCTCCACATCCCTCATTCCCAGCTCATTCCCTCCAGCACTTTTAATCACTTTTCCCTGCCAGGACTAAGAGCAAAAAGCAAAACCTGTGGCAATACCAGCTGATCCCACAGCTTGTTGTTATTTCCAGGCTCTGGAGCTCTTTAAAATCCACAGGGACAGCCTGGAGTTTGAATAGAGGCTACCAAAACCCATCCTGAGATGGAGCAAAAGAAAAAAACCTCCCCACTTCCTGGAGGGGGATAGGAAACAGTCAGCACTTACAAAGAACTCTCCAGGAATTTTTGTTTTTTAAGGATCTTGCTTTGAAGTGGATGCTCCCAAAGAATGAGGCTTCCAGAGCTCAGCAATATTTAATGTACTGCCCCAGCAATGGATGACAATGTTGTTGTTTCAGCTATATTATAACAAAAATATTGTGGTTTTCCTGTACTCTAACAAAAGGAACTGGAGATTTACATCTCCTTCATCTCATTCCGAAGGAGCCCTCACGCCAAAAACGGGGAAGGGAGAGACCCCACTGCGTACAAAGGGCTCCTTGGAGAGGGATCTCCACTTGGGACACAAGGAAAGGCCAAAAAAATATGAAACACCACTTGAAAAGCAAAAAAAAAAAGAACCCAACTATTTTTTGACACCCATCAGCGACACATCCAGAGGATGAGCAGCTCCAGTCCAGTCCTCGGGGTTTGTGTTGTCCTGGATTAAATGATTAATTATTTAATGATTAAATATCCACATCTAACAGGGAGGAATTTTCTGGGAGGTTTTATGGATCAGAGTGGAAAATTTTCCACTTGAAGCTCAGCATTCCCAGAAACCCTCGGACAGTTGAGAGCACCAGCTTGAATTCCAGAACAATCCATCGGAAAGGAGGAGACGGCTGCAATTCCCAGAAGGAAAAGGGATCGTAGGGATTTAGGGATCGACACCAATGGAACAGAAGAATTCCTTTCTGAATAACCAGATTCCATCTGGGACAAGCTGGGAACACAAATCCCATTTCCAACCCTCACCCAGAGTCCTCCTCCACCCCTCCCACGGCACCGGCACATTCCTGACGGGACACAACACAGCCAAACACGCTGATTGAAAATGTTATTCCATGGCAGGAATTCCCAGAAATCCAGCAGTTTTCCCAAGATTTCCATTTCAGGATTTCAATTTTCCATTTAGGAATGGGTTGGAAAACAGGAAAAATAAAAATCCAACTGGGAAAAGAAAATCTGACCTCCAAGAAAACAACATGTGCAGCTCATCCCAGGGAAAATCCCAGGATAGGAATGAGGGGTTCCTGATAGCCAAAATACCTGTGGAAAGGGAATTTGGGAGGAACAGATTCCCTGCCAGGAATGTCCTTCGTTCCCTTCATCCCAAACACGATCTCAGCCTCAATTTATAGAATTTCTTTTCTTTTTAGGGCATTTGGGCAGAAAGAAACGCAGTGAGAGCTTATCAAAAGCTTAATGAAAATATAAATGTAATAAAAATTAAACAATAAATAAAATAAAAATCAATAAAATATATAGAATAATATAAATATGAACTTGAAACTTGAGCCTTAGGAACTTAGAACCTCAGGAACCTAGAACCCCAAGAACCTAGAACCTCAAGAACCTAGAACCTCAAGAACCTAGAACCTCAAGAACCTAGAACCCCAGAACCTAGAACCTCAAGAACCTAGAACCCCAAAACCTAGAACCCCAAAACCTAGAACCTCAAGAACCTAGAACCCCAAAACCTAGAACCTCAAGAACCTAGAACCTCAAAACCTAGAACCCCAAAACCTAGAACCTCAAGAACCTAGAACCCCAAAACCTAGAACCTCAAGAACCTAGAACCCCAAAACCTAGAACCCCAAAACCTAGAACCCCAAAACCTAGAACCCTAGGAACTTAGCACTATTAAAAATATTATATAAAAATAATAATAAAAAACCCTTAAATTAAAAGAAAAATAAAAAAATTAAACATACCAGAGAAAGAGAAAAAAAATAACAATTTTAAACATGTCAGAGGAGGAGTGAACAAGCTGGAAGAAGGGAAAAGCTACGTACCCACAAATGCATCAATAAAATATTACTGCAGCTTTGGGCTCATTTTTAGTCACTTACCAAAGGAATACCTGTAAAACAAAATGAAGAAAAAGCAAAAGAATTAAAATTGGGGTTGAGAAATTCGAGGGAACGATGTCTCGTGTTGGTTTTGCTCCTCACTTCCAACATTTGGACTTTCAAAATGCAAATCAGGAATAAGGAAAAGGCCAGAAAATGGAACAAATGGGAAAAGGCTGCTGGTGGGAATGGAAGAAGAGGAAATTCCCGAATTTTTATTCCCAGTAGATCCCAAAACCCAGCATTTAATTTGGATTTATCTATCTGTATATATTAATGTATTTGTAGCATATTAAATTAACCCAAAAAAACCAAAATAACCCACCCACAATACTGAGAAACACAAAGATTTCAAAGAGTTTTAGAGGGATTTGCTATGACTGAAAATATCCTGAATAAATTATAGACATAATAATAATTATAGATAATTATAATAATTATAGATATAATATACCTAATATAGATATAATACATCTAAATATATAAATAATATATAATATAATAACATACTATATTAATATAGTATATAACATAATACTATACTATATTAATTGTATATAATATATAATATAATAATATCTAATATAATAAAATAATATCTAATATAATATAATATTTAATATAATATCAAACTATAGAAATAATATCAAACTATAGAAATAATATCAAATATAGAAATAATATAGAAATATAGAAATAATATAGAAATATAGAAATAATACAGAAAACAGAAATATCAAATATAGAAATAATACAGAAAATAGAAATAACACAGAAAATAGAACTATCAAAATATATAAATATTTAATATTAAATATATTAATAATATATAAATATCCTGGATAAATTGCATTTTCTACATGCAAACATGGTTTTTGAACAAATCAACCTCAATATCTTGCGCCACATTTAACGACAATTTCCTACAGATTTACTGACGCATAAAGAAAAATAAAAAAGCAGGGTAATTTGTAATTTAATTAATAACAAAAGCAGCTTTTAATGAAGTTATCTGTCACGAAGGGACCCTCACTTTGCTGATCTCCACCCTGCTCATGGTGCCACCAACTCACAGGAATTATTCTCATTTTTGGCACAAATTAAGAACCCCCCGAGGCTCAAACACACAACAACCCCTCCAAACAAAAAAAAACAAGGAGGAATTAATAAAATATTGTATTTTTCCGAAGCACATGAAGCTTTCTGACGTGTGTCTGGTGCTGATTACATCAATCCAGGCTCATGTGATGACAGGAAAACACTTGGGGATTTATTTCCCCCAAGAAACCCGCGAGACAAACGCCAAGGAAACCAAAGCAAAGCGCCCGCTCCGAATCCATAAAAACAGCGGGAATTCTTCCAGGGATTTCTTCCTTTTTAATAGCTATGAGCAGGGCAGGTACCAAATTCCCAGATTTCAGGTTGGGGTTTAGTCCTTAATCACCGTTTTTTTCCTTTTTGAGGTGTCTATAATGAGTTAATAAAAGTATTTATTAAAAAATGTTGGTTTTTTTTTTTTCACATTTTGGTATTTGAAACATTCCCAACAGATAAGGAAAAACGTGGATTTGATTTTGCAGGTTTGGGGGTAAATTTCACCAGCAGAGCTTTTGACCTGCACATCATCCAAACCCAGAAATTCTGCCGGTTCCAAGGATATTCCACTTGGATTGCCTAAACCCCATTAAAAAGTGATATTTTTAATGGGATAAATCCCATTAAAAAGTGATTTTGTGGCTGTTTTCAGCTGGGAGAGACAACATTTATCACCTGATTTGTCAGGGGAGGAAAATCCATGTCCCACTTAGCCTGGATCAGCTGGGAATCATAAACATCATTTAATATTTGAGTTATATTGTTTTCACCGCCTTATTCTGATGATTAATTCTGGCTGCAGTATCTTCCTGGGAATTAAAACTGAGAGCAAAACCTGCTTTGAACCGCATTATTCCCAAGGAAAACTCTTCCTGCTGTCACAGGGGGGTTTGAGGACACAGGAATTCCCAAACCCACCCAAAATTCCACATTTTCCAGAGAATTCCTGTTTTTTTCCTGCATGCAGAGCATGGGGGACGATGGTTTTTATTTGCTGGAGGAGGAGCTCATCAGCCAGACTTGACCAATAAATTCATATTTCCTTCCTCACTCAGCTACCCCAGAGCTGCAGGAGTTGTCTGGGACAGGGATCTCTAAACCTGTAAAATATTCCCCCAAAAAAATATTGCAAAGAGAACCCATTAAAAACAGGGCAAAGCAGGCAGAAATTTATATATTTTATATATATATATAAATATTCATATATATATATATTTATATATAAAAATTTATATATATAAATATATTATATATAATTGTTATATATAAAATTAATATATATATTTTATAAAAAATATTTTTATATATATTTACATATATTTATATATATTAATATATAAAAATATATATAAAACATTATTTTATTATAAATATAATATATAATATTATATAATTAAGATAATTATATATTTAATATAGTATATTAAATATATTAATATATTATATATTAATTATATATTTTTTATATATTTATATATTTATATATATAAATATATTTTTACTATTATAATTATTAATATTATAATTATTAATAAATATTATCATTTATAATTTTAATATTATTAATATTTATATATTTATACATATTTATATACATATTTATATATTTAATAATATATAATTATATATTAATATATTATATAATTAATATTACATAAATAATATATAAAATATTATTTATATCATGTTTTTATATCATGGATAGATATCCATGATCTATCATCATGGATAGCTCTCCATCCATGGATGTTCTGAGGAAAATCCAGTTGTGTTTGTAATAAGATCCATAGTAAAACTAATAATAATAAAATATAATAAAAATAAATAATTTTTATTTTAATAAAAAAATACTAAAAGCCAGTTGCACCCCAGCAGTGCCTGACACGAGCTCCTTCCAGCCAAATTCCCAGAGGGAGGAGAATTCCCTGCTCATCCCTAAACCTGCAGCTCCCACAGCCCAACACCCTCCATGGAAAGCAGCAGCTTCATCTCCATCACCTTCCCCGGGCTCTGGAACACGGCACCAGGGAAAAGCTGTGTGGCTACAGGCACATCTTTGTTATTGTTCTTATAATAGATAATGTTATATATTTTAATAATCTAGATATTATATTTTATATAAATAAAATATATATTTAATATATATTTAATTATATATTTAATTAAATATAAATATTTAATATAAAATTACATATTTATGTTATATATGTTATATATATGTTATATATAATATATATTATACATATTATCATTATAATATATTATTATTATATATAATAATAAATATATTTATTTTATGCATAATATCCTTATTCTATATTATTATATATTTATATCTAATAATATATATGATTTTATATATAATATACATATATATTATATAACCTATTATATAGTATATATATTCTATATTATATCCTTATTCTGTATTATTCTATATTATATATAATAATATATAATTATATATTATATCTATTTATATAATATATAATTATATATGTACATAATATATAATATATAATAATATATAATTATATATTATATCTATTTATATAATATATAATTATATATTATATATGTACATAATATATAATATAATTATATATTATATATCTTACATAAATTATAGATAATTTATATATTTATATAAATATAATTAGTTGCTTTGATTTCTTTATAAATATAATAAATATATTTATAAATAAATATAATAAATATAACTATATAGTATAATTATATAATATAATAATATAATATATAATTATATACTAATATAAATAATTAATATAATATAAATAATAATAAATATAAATAATTAATATATGAATATAATAATGTTATATATATAATATTATATTTTATTTACAAATATTGATATTATATTAATATTATTATTTATGTGCTATATTATAGAAGAAAGAAGGAAAAGAGACAACACCTTAAATCCTCCAGCTTGTCTTCTGCTCTCTAAACTAGTTTAAACTCTTTTTTCACCCAGTGACTTAAGAAAACTCTCTAATCTACACACACTTTGAGCTTTTCTATTGAACAGTTTTATTTTCACGGTGTTTTCCTGGATGCCAGAGCTGGGTATCAGAGATAAGGGCACACACACTCTGTGCCTCAGACTCACCCTCACCTAACCCAACCCAGCTCCTTCAGCTTCTCCCCCTTTTGCTTGAGCCACCTGCAGAGCAAAGGGACACCCAGGCACTGCCACTTCCCTGCCTCTGAGCAGCACAAAAACTCATCCACAGCTTCCAAAAGTTACTGAAAGCTTGTTGGAAAACCACAATACACCAACAAATGAAAGCTGTAAACACTCAGGATGGAAAAACACCCATTTTTTTGTTTTTTCCCCCCCTCTGGGAGCTGGAGATTCACTTCCCCAGCCCAGCAGGGAAACATCGCTGGCAGAATCCATCAAAATGAGATCCAGGATTAGTCTGGTGCGCCATTAATTTCAGAACATCATTAACTTCAAAGTGTGGGGGTAAGAAACCTTTGTGCCAGCTGGTTCTGGTCCCTGCCGAGCCCTCAGCACTGCACAGCCATGGCGGTGGGGAGAGGAAATCAGCTGGAACGGGAGCAAATGAAACCAGGCTGGTTTCTGGATTCGCTTTCTTGTGGTCACACAGCTCTAAAAGCTGGGATTGTGCGCTCTGTAATTACAACAGCCACGTTTAAATGGGAGCAACATTAAAAATAAAGGAGGAAGAGGAGGAGGTTTGCTGGGAAAGGAGCCTGGGCAGGGCTGGAGCCGAGCAGGGAGTGGGGAATGGGATGTCCCGTCCTGTGCATCCACCTGGATCTTCCCAAAGCATCACACCGTGCTCCCCTGGCCCAGGAGAGAAAATGAGGATTATGAGCCCCAGCACTCGCTTCTGCTCCTTCCCAGAGTCCACAATGATTCCAAACCCTGGCTGAGTTTGTCAGAGCCCGGTGGGGCTCGCTTTGGTCAAGTCCTGGCAGTGCCAAAAGCACTGAGGAATGGGAATCCCACTGGGAGCTGCTCCTTGGGCTGGACACTGAGTCCAGGGAAAGGGGAAAATGGGAACAGAGCCCAGGCTGGGACGAGCTCCAGCAGCAGGTGCAGAGCTGGACCCCGATGGAAAACCTTGGGATGAACATCAGGAGCTGGAAACAAGTGGGAATCACCCCTTGAGCGCTGCTGTGATCCTGCTGCTACCACAGAAAGGTCCTGCAGGTAAAATCCCAGGAAAACAGGATGTCAGGAATTCCTTGATTAAAGAAGGAATCATTTAATTGCATGAACAAATCTGGATCAGCTCCTCCTGCCCATCCACTCCCAATTCCAGCTGAGCAGATCCCACTGGGATCCCACAAGGAACTGCTCCTACCCCAGGAAAGGAGAGGAAAACCTTCCCCAGGCTGGGAGCAGAGGGAGGGTAAAAACCCCACTCCACGCTTCATTTCTGCCATCAGGCAGGATTCAGCGTGGATCTCTCAGCCCAAACATGGTTCTCATTATCTTCATTAGCTCCCAGTTGCACGGCAAGGCAGCGGTGGCACATGGAATTAATCCTTGTTTTCATTAACGTGTCATCTCCAGCGCTGCTCGCTGCATTCTTTGAAACCGATACATTCCCTCTCTTCTGGGCAGGGAGGAAGCGCCAAAAAGCAGCTTCCTGGGCAGGAAGGATGACCCCCTGAGATCCTGCAACTCTGGCTTGATGTTTGCAGAGATCATCTTTTCTTGCTGGGGACACAGGGAGGGCAGCTCGGAGCAAAAGGGATGCGAGGCTGCGATAACAAAGAAATTCCTGAGCTCCCCTGCCAAGGCTTGATAAAGGAATAAGATATTCTAACTTTCCTTGTTGTTTTTTGGGGGTATTTTGGAGAGCTGGGAAAATAAAACCAGGTTGCAAAAAGAGTTTTGTTTACAAAGCCCTAAAACCCTCCAATTTAGCACCGAGGTGATATGAATTAATGAGATTTATCTAAAGATATTTCTTTTTAATACACAAAACCGGACACTGGATTCAGGCACAACGGGAATTTCTGCTTCCACTTCCAACCTGAAGGGAAAGCTGGTCTCAGTTAAGAATTACAGCCCCTCAGTACAAGTTTGTATCACTTCCAGACATGATAAAGCAGGATTGAGACTGATGGGAAGCCCTTGCCAAGGTCACTCTGTCAAGCACAGCTGCCACATCCATTCCTGCCCGAGCACTGATCCCTGAGAACTTCCCACGTGTCCTGATAAAACCCAGGACACCCAGGTTGCTGTTCCTTTCCTCACAGATCCTGAATTTTCAGGGTCTGGGGAAAATAATAATAATAAAAAAAAAGCTCTTCCTGAATTTTCCAAGCTGCTTAAAAATCCCTGATCCGCTGATTCCTGCTGCAGCTGGATGGGGCTGCTGGGAGCTCAAAGGGGGAATTTTCATCTGCTGGGCAGGACAGGGATCCTCCAGGCCAGAGGAAACCCCCAGGATGGGCAGAGGGATGGATGAAAGGCTGGGAGAGTTGGGATTGTTCAGCCTGGAGAAGCTTTGGGGTGAGCTGTGACCTGCCAGGACCCAGAGGGAACCTGCAAGATGGAGAGAGAGAGGATTTAGGAGGAATGGAGCGACAGGAAAAGGAGGGATGGCTTCAAATGGACAGAGGGCAGGGTTAGGTGGGATATTGGGATGGAATGTGAGGATGGTGAGGCCCTGGAAGTGCCCAAGGCCAGGCTGGACAGGGCTTGGAGCACCCTGGGGTTGTGGAAAGTGTCCCTGCCATGGCAGGGCTGGGATGGGCTCATCCCCAAATCCCAACCCAAACCATTCCAGGATGATTCCACTCCCACTCTTGTGCCCTCACCGTCCAGAGGTCACAAAGCAAAGTGCTTAAAAATGGGAATGTTCTGCCAAATCCAGCCCTGATTCACACCCTGGCTGCTTTCCAGCCCAGAAACTCAAGGATGTGTCTCCAACCTTTACCAGGCTGCATCACTCCAGACAAAGCCCCTTATATCTCAGAACCCAAAGGTGTAGAAAATAAGAGCAAAAAGCACTGGAATAGTCTCATTTAATGGGCAATAACACCCTCCTGGAGAGGGAAAACACTCCCAGATCACCTCCTGAGCCCCAGCAGCCACTGGAGCTCCCCCTGATTAAACCCTGCACGGTTCAAGTGCTTTTTAACGAGAATAAACCTCACAAACCCTCCACCACACACCAGCCCTTCCTCTTTCTCTGCTGCAGACGAACTCCTGAGGACACTCATTTAATTGCAATTAAATCACCTGCCCCAGAGCCAAGCCTCCCTGACCTGCTGCACACTTGTCCCTCCAAAATGTCCTTTAATACGAAACTTCCCAGCTGTTCCCAGCCAAAGATGAAAAACCACCAGGAACTCAGGGGCACAAACTCAGCCATCTCCCCCACTCTGTGTAATATTTTGGGTGTCAAAGGGAACATTGCATATTCCTTGCAGGATAAAAAGGTGCTGCTTGGGCTTTTTTTTTGGACCCCAAAATCCCCTGGCTTGGGCTTTTTTTGGACCCCAAAACATCCAGCTTTTTTTTTGGACCCCAAAATCCCTGCCTGGGCTTCTTTTGGAGCCCAAAAATTCCTGCCTGGGCTTCTTTTGGACCCCAAAAATCCCTTCCTGGGCTTATTTTGGACCCCAAAATCCCTGCCTGGGCTTCTTTTGGACCCCAAAATCCCTGCCTGGGCTTCTTTTGGACCCAAAATCCCTGCTGGCAGCAGCTGCACCGCCCTTTTCCATAAGGGAAGAACACACTGAAAAGAACCTTGCAGCCACCTCGTGCTGTAACATTTTATTTATTGGCTTGTTTAACTTATTCCCTTGAGCTCCTGTAACTCAACCAGAATCTTGAATGAAAATAAAGGCAACAGGATTGAAAATCCCACAATTCCAGGCTTTTTTTTCCCTCTCCAATCTGTGCTGACAGTGGGCTTTGGGAAACAATAACCCAGGGGAAGGAAGGGTTTTTGGATGCCAGTTGGAAATGCTGGGAGGGAGGAAACAACAGGAGAAGAGGCAGGAGATCAGTGGCAGAGCAGCTGAAAAGTTTGTTTCTGTAAGAAAATGGAATAGCTCTCTGGAGACACCTTACTGGGGGATAAAAGTGAATTTATCCCAGAATTACCCAGTCACTTTAGAAGTGCATTAGTGATTCTGATTTTGAAAAAAAAAACCTGATTTAATTCCTGCTGGAAGCTTCTCCCACAGAGCTTGTCCTGCTCATCCCCACAAACACCAATCCCACAGGGAATGACTCCACAAATGGAGACCTCCTGGGGTCACCTGCAGCAAGGATTTGGATTAAACCAGAGAGCTTTTCCCATATTCTTCTTTAAATGGCTGAAAATCCACGATGGGAATATTCAGGAGGGAGAAAGGCAAAGGGATCTGTGGAGAAGCGCTCTGGAAAAGCTGGATTTGCAGGCTAAAAAAATGGATGTTGGACTATGAGGAATTCCCACAAAAATCTTTATAAAAAAAAATCTTTAAACAGCTTCAACTCAAACTGCCTACTATCATTTTACTCCTATTTTACTACTGCAGAAATGACAGGAATAATCAAGGTTAAAATGAAACATAATGATTCAGCACTTCACCCAAAGGGTCAGATATTAAATATTAAATATTCCTCTGCCCTGGCAGATTTTGAGCTTCTTGACAGTCTTCTACTTCAAAAGGAAAAAGTTCAAAGTGGCAGATGGGGGGGAAAAAAAAAGGGAAAAAAAAAAAAAAAATCCAGTATTTTTTAAGGCAGACACACTGAGCTTCTGATGGAAGCGTGACACCATCACGTGGGTGGCCTTGACCCCAAACACATCCAGCTTCCATCTGCACAGCCCCACAGCTGCCTTGGGAAATTCAGAGCCACAAAAGTCACATTTCAAGGTGGGAAGCATCGACAATCTCAACCCCACATCTCCCAGGCACCAAAATCGATGCATTTGTCTGCAAAGTCACTTAAATTTTGATTTAACCACCAAAGTGCATCTTATTTCAGGCTGCTCAGACTCAGGGATGATAAACTGGCAAAGTCAAGGGACACAAAACCTGCCAAAAAAACTCCTCATCCCAGTACAAACAGCCCAGAGGAGCAGTTTTGGGAGGGTTTTAAGAGTCTCTGGTCCTGGCTGTGCTGTCCCCAGGCTCGTGGATATTCCCCAGGTGGGGCCAGGGCAGGCAGGGAACGTGTCCTGCCCTTCAAAGGCCACACTTTGCTCTTCTAAAGCTTCCCCTGGCTGAGCCCAAGCCAGCTGGGCAGAAGTTGAAAGAGCTGCTCCTTCAGCAGCCCAAAACAAATAGGGACATTTAAAATTAAAATAGACAAAAAGGCGATAAAAGGAATAAATTGTCCCTCACTGGCCTAAAGAAGAGAGCTCTATTCCTGCTGACCACGCTGGATTTTCCCTGGAGTGGCTTCCCAGGGAAAGCTCAGCAGAGGATTTTGGTGGATGGGGAAGAGCCCACGGGGGTGGCTCGCAGGAGCCAGGCTGGGGACAGCAGGATTGGACAAAAATTCAAAATAATAGTTTTATTTTCAGCCACAGAAGGGAATTTTTTTTTTATTTGGGCCACAGGAGGAATTTCCTGCTCCCTTCAGACACCTCTCTGCTGAGCTGCCTCCAGCCAGGAATGCTGCCCTTGTCCTTCCCCTCGCCAGGACAGCTCTGGTCTCTTGCAGTGCTCTGGAAAACTCATCAAAACCTCTCAATCTGCCCCAAATCAGGAGCAAGACAATCAATGCACCATCTAACCCCACCCACAAACCCCTGGGAGAAGGGATTTTTAAAGCCAGCCTTGGTTTTTTAGTGCAGCCTAAGTTTTAAGGGCAATACTGCAGATTTTGGGTACTCTGAGCTCCTCCCCTTCCACCACCACAACTCCTGAAGGACAGAGAGAACAGAGTGAATCCTGCTTTGCTCTTTCCACGTGTTTCCCTGCACTGGAAGCAGCCAGCATCCCTCTCCCCAGGGAATTCCACTGCAGGAATAACCTGATGCTCTGACCCATCCCAGAGGATCTGATGAAAAATGAGAATTTTTCACACAGCTCAATGAGCTTGGGTTCTTCTCCCTCAGCCCTTCCCAAGAACCACCTCATTTCCTGCTTAAAACAGAGGAAAAGAAGTTGAGGGGTCATCTCTAATCCCTCCTTCTCTCTTATCCCTTTCCCCTCCTGGTGTCTTTTTGTTGCACACCAGGCAAAATTTCACCCCCCAAATTTCAAGAGGCAAAAAAGGGGGAAAAAAATTTTAAAAAGTTAAAAAAAAATAAATAAAATCCAGCCTTATCTCAACTATCAAAAGTCAATTCCTTTCAAGCACGACAGGCAAACTGCAGGCTCTGTGTGCATTCCACTCCTCCCAGCCTGGAGCTGGGAAGGGACCCCAGGACTCATCCCTGAGCTTCCCCCTGGATCAGGAGCTGGGGTTTGGATATGGGGTGGTGGAGGAGAGGAAAAGCTCCCCTCTGTATCCCCCACCCTTTGCCTCTTCCCTAAAAAAAGGTGCCAAACCAGCCACAACTGGAATTATTTTGGGACAAGCTCCAGAGTTGTGCAGGGCTGTCAGAGGAGACAGGAAAAGCAGGAGCAGCACAGCACACACTGCTCCAAGACATGGAAATAAAACCACATTCCAGGTGGGCTTTTGTCTTAAAAATAAAACTACAAGAGCTCTACAGCCACGGGGAGCACTCCAGAGAGCTGTGGGCACTAATGAGAGCCTGTCTTAATTATCCCACTGCTCCAGGAATGAACAGATCAAACCTCCAGCCTTGGAGTCACTGCAGCTTCAGGGGGAGGTTGTTGGGATTTTTTTATTTTCCTTTCTCCCCTCCAAACAGAAAAGAGGAAGAAGGATCACATCCATGTTTTGCTCCTGTATCCCAGGAAGCCAAATCAGGAGGATGCTCAAACTCCTGCCCTTTGACATTAAAACATCTAGAAAAACAGACAAGAAATTCTGGAATAATTTGGAAGCAGGCAATGGAAAACCATCCACGGAGTTGTTTTTCCACCTCTGTTTGGTTTCACAGCTTTAAGTTCATGCTGAGTTAAGAGCTCAGAGAATGGAGCTTTTCAGAGGCTGTTCTCCTTCACCCACTTACATTCCAGCTGCAGTGGGATGGGAATGAATGGGGCAGCACATGCAAATCCTTAAAACTAAACCCACTGAGCCCATCTGTGGGAAAGGTGTCCTGTTGTAAAGCCAGAAAATTTTAGGAAGAATTTGGGCACCTCTTGATGGCAGAACCTTTTCCCTCCCCACGACCTCAGCTGCAGGCAGAGAGGCACCTCAGGAGGTGACCTAATGAAATTTGGGATTTCAACCAAGGTATTTGGGGCCTTAAGGAGAGCAAGGACAACCTAAACCCTTGATTTCAGCACCACAGCCCTTCCCTGCAGCACGGGGATTTACACAGAGTCAGGGTTTCTCCTTTTCCCCCAGGGGCTTTCTGTGCTTAGTGTGAAATAGAGAATTCCAGCTCTCCCCTGGACAGAGCTGAAAACTGAGAAACCAGCCTAAAAGGTGGATAAGATAGATAATACAATTATTATTAATCATAATAAATAATAAAATTATTGAGGGAATTCCCTTGCAACAGCCATGAGGGGAAGCACAGCACAGCTGGGATAGCACGGAGTGGAATGTCATGGAATAACCTCAGTGGGAAAGGAGCCACGAGGATCAACAAATCCAATCCTGCACCAATGAACAGAGGAGAGCTCAGGGCACAAACCCCAGGTGAGACCGAGCTGGGGCATTCCCATAGATCATTTGTGCCCATAAATCATTTCTGCCAGGTGCTGTTCTTATCTCACATTCCTACACGGATAATCTGCTGAGGAGCAACTGGAAATCCAAATGGCAACAGGGAAATCACAGAATCACCAGGTTGGAAGAGGCCTTGAAGATCATCGAGTCCAGCCCAGCCCAAACACCTCAAGCTGTGTTTCTTTAACACATCCAGGGCTGGTGACTCCACCATCTCCCCGGGCAGACAATTCCAGTACTTCATAAACCTTTTCCTAATATATCCAACGTAAATTTCCCTTGGAGCAGCTTGAGGCTGTGTCCTGTGGTTCAGTCAGAGCTGGAACCACCCTTCAGGGACTTGTGGAGAGTGCCCAGGTCACCTCTGAGTCTCCTTTTCTCCAGGCTGAACAACCCCAGCTCCCTCAGCCCTTCCTCACAGCGTTTGTGTTCCCAGCCCTTCACCAGCCCCGTTGCCCTCCTCCTCCTCCTCTTCCACGTGCACCACAAACAAAACAAGAGAAGAGCAGAGGAACTGAAAACCCACCAGATCTGTCCAACATTGACCAAGGAGAGGTAGAGGAGCCACAGCAGGGACATGAGGACCATGTTGGCACAGCCAGTCAGCAGCACAAAGGCAGCCACTGCCAGGCCGGCCAGCGCCAGGCAATCCAAGGTGCTGTCCATGGCAGACCAGTCCAGGAACCAGATGAGAGTGGGGGCATAGCTCAGGGCATCCAGGCCGACCTTCCCCTTGAAGTATTTCTTGATGTCCTGCAGGTAGAGCTTGCAGGGGAGCAGCCCCTTCTCTCCTATCAGCTGCTTGTTCTGCTCAAACGCCACCAGGAAGGCCACGACTGCGGGAGAACAAGGAGAGGGGAAAAGCCGCGTGAGGAATCACCCAGGAGGAGGGAGCTGATGTGAATCCAGAGCTCCAGAAGGAATTCTTGGAAGGAATTCATTCCCCAAGTCCTCATCTCCATTAAAATCCACCACAGTCGTTGCAGTGCCCAGCAAAAGTTTCCCTGGGTTGCACCTGGGTGATCTTTAGGGTCCCTCCCAACCCAAACCATTCCAGAGTTTCTATGGACCACAAAGAATTCTATAAATCCTGTCTGGGCTTTGGAAGACAACAGATCTCCACCTTTATATAACATTACCAGGGCATCCATCAAGCACCAGAATCTTCTCCTTACATGGAAAACACTCCAGATCTCAAAACATTAATTAGAGTTTTAATTAATTAGAGTTTTAACTCATCTACATCACTAATGAGGTGCTCACAAAACCCAGGAGTGGTTTAGGCTGGAAAGGACCTCAGAGATCTTCTCACCCCACCCCTGCCATGGGACACCTTCCACTGTCCCAGGCTGCTCCAAGCCCTGTCCAGCCTGGCCTTGGGCACTGCCAGGGATCCGGAGCAGCCACAGCTTCTCTGGGAATCTGTGCCAGGGCTTCCTCACCCTCACAGCCAGGAATTCCATCCCAAAATCCCACCAAGCCCTGATCTCTGTTCATGTGAAGCCATTCCCTGTGTCCTGTCCCTGCATTCCTTGTCCCCAGTCCCTCTCCAGCTCTCCTGGAGCCCCTCAGGCCCTGGAACGGGCTCTGAGCTCTCCCTGGATCCTTCTCTTCTCCAGGTGAGCATTCCCAGCTCTCCCAGCCTGGTTCCAGCCCTTGGAGCAGCTCTGGAATTGCTCCAACAATTCCTTCCTGTGCTGAGGACCCCAGGGCTGCTCCAAACACTCTCAATTCTTCGAGCTTCAACCACCACAACTGCCCAAAAGAGCAGCTCTGACCCTCTGCATCCCATCACACCCTGGAAGGCTGGAAACCCCAAATCTCACCATTTTCCCATCCCTTAAATTCCCATTTTTCCATGTCCCTACAGCTGTTCCCATCTATAGTGTGTCTGCCCCTGCCCTGGACAATCTTAGAGCAGCCAGCTGCTTTTTTTAACAGCACATCAGCAATTTAATTACAGATCCCAGACCTAGCATTTGATGTCCTACAGAGAGAGTTGGGCAGTTTTTAGGCATTATCTCATATTTTAGGCATCTCCTGCAGTTACCAATTTGCAGTTTGTAACTCCAGTAATCTCCATGTCTCAGGGAAAAAAAAATAAAAATTAAAAAAAATGAGGAAGGCCAACATTTCCTGATTAGGCTGCATGCACTAATTTACCCATCCTTCAAACATCACCCAAACACCAGCCACGTCACGGGCAGCAGCACCAGAGCTCTTGGGAAAAGCCAATTTGTTCCCCTCCCTGATCCTCCCTGGTTAATGATCAAATCTGTTTCCTCCCTTATCTCAATGCTGGCATTCTGCAAACAACAATCCTGGTGTTCATCTGGTGTCTCTCACTGGGAGCACTGGGGGGAAGAGGCTGTGTGAAATCAGAGCCCAAATTCCCATTTCTTTGAAGTCTGGAGCAGCAACCCAAAGTCTGCAGCCCCAGGGAATCCAACTGAAAGTCCCATTCCCCAGACAAAGGTCTCCAGTGGGTTCCACTTAATCCACTTAACACTCCCCCAGCTCTCTGCACACAGCCACGGGTTTTATTCTCATTTAAAAACCACTAAAAGCCATCATCCAGCACACAGCAGAGGTCACTGGGAGGGTTCCCTTTGATTCCAGAAGATCCTGAACTCCAGGGATGGCACAATAAAGTTGGGAGTTAATTGGTTGTGTCTCTTCTCATCCATCTTTTATACACAGTGAATGATTTTACAAGTAAAAGGCATTTTTCTTCAATTATTTTACTCAATTATGGACAGAGAGAGACACGAGAAAAGCTATTTCCCACACTACAGGATCGGTTCTGGAACACAAATTAAGTGTTTTCTATTTTATCCATCTCTTTTCTACCAACACTCAGCTCAACACAACTGCGTAATCAGAAAGCCTGACATGAAACCAGCAGAAATAAAATTCTTCTGAGCTTTAGATAGCTTAATATCTTCATTTTTGGCTTTAAAAAAAGCCAACTGAAAGCCAGTTCTGCCTTAAAACTCCGTGGCTTGATTTCCCGTGATTAGCACTGCAATTTGCTGCACAGTTTTCCAAAAGTGCTAATCAAATTCACCTCTAAATGCTCCAGAATTGCTGCCCCAACCCATAAATGCTGAGCAGGTTTTTGCCTAAAAAAGTCCAAATTAGACCCCTGCACCGTAGGCGAGACAAACAAGGAAAGGATAAATTAGTGGGGGGGGAAAAAAAAGCCAGCAATTCCAGCAAAGTGCAGATTGGATGGATAAAATCCTGTGGGCAGCAGAGGCTGGGCTGGAGCTGCCATGAAATGCACATTTTAGGATGGGCCAGCTCGGGCTCCAAAGGGGTTTTGTCCCAGCACATCCATTTCCCTGTGCTGGGATGTGCTGGGATTTCCCACGGCACCATCCACAGTTCAAACCCATCCTGAATTTTGGGAGGATTCACCTCTCCCAAAGCAAACCCCTCTCCCTGTGTGTGTTTGAGCCATCAGCTCCCAGGTGATGCTCCCATTCCCTGAGCTCCATCCCGGATCCAGCTCCCTCTCCTGGACACTCCCCATGCTCAGGCTCTGGATGGCTCCAGGCTCCCTCTCCACCCATCTCCAGCATCTTTTGGGCTCATTCCTCATCCAGCTCCCACTTCCAGCCATCCATCCCTGCTCCATCTCCTGAGGTTTCCCCCTCAGGCAGCAGCTCCTGGACACGGGGAAGAGCTGAGACTAGACAGACACTGCAGAGGATTGCAGCGACACAGGAGATGCCCAGATCCAGGAGGGAAAAAGGGAAGTTATTTATCATCAGCTTGTCCTTGCTTCCTCTCCCTCAACCCCAGAGAAACTGGAGCTTTAAATTCCGTGTAACAGACCCCACTGCCTTCTCCAGGCGCCTCCCCTTTAACCTTGGCTTGGTCAGGGGGTGAAAAAGTCCCTTTTCCCCCAAAGCCTGTGCTCCTTCCTCTTCCTTAACCCTTATTCTGGAACCTCTGTCCCCTGTGTTTGGGGATTTTCCACTCTGCACCTTCCACTCCCTCCAGCTCAAACAACTTCACTTCCACTTTGGGCACTGCCTGGCACCACCACCCTGCAGGGCTCGGGAACCACCTCTGCTCAGTCCTGGAGCTTTTCCCTGGCATTCTGCACCCCTCCAGCCCTGGCACAAATCCCACCACACTTCCACCACCCCTGGGCTCACTCCCTGTGCTCCTCACGGACAATTCCATGGTTTGGGACGGCTCAGTGCTGCGTTCCACCTGGCTTTGCTGCTCCTGGGGCTGTGCAGGTGGCAGGAGCAGCTCCGGCTCTGCCTCCCCCTGCGCAGCCTTTGACAGCTCACATGGGAGCTCTCCCTGCTGCCAGCTGAGCTTTACATAATACATGCAAATTATCGGGGCTGCTAATAGACCTTCCCTACTTATCCTCACCTCACAAGGTGCTTCTCTGTACTTTTCCATTAACTCCCCCCTCCCTCCACCTTCTCCTTCCCCTCCCAGCCTCCCCTCTGCCCCCAAACCCAGCATTTTCGATCCCAAGCGTCCCTATCCAAAGGTATTCACTCCATCCACATTTCCTTGGCTCCTTCCCCCCCAGCCCAGGCTCAGCCTGTGATGGCAAGAGAACGAGAGAATCCCGTCCTTCGTGCTCAGGAAAGATTTAAAGATGTGAAATCCAAAACTTTCCGGTCATATGGCTTTCTCTCTCTTCCCCCCTCATCTTGTTAAAAGAAGTCTTAACTTTTCCTTAATGCCCAAACCACAAGAAGAACTGAACCAAAGCACAGAGCTTTGCCTGAAAGCCAAGCTGCATTTTGCACATGCACAAAAACCCTGCCTGGAGCAGTTTATCAAGTGCCCCTTTGACCCAACGAGGCATTTGAACAGGCCCTGAGCTGGATGCTGCAAGATGAGGTTGAACTGCTGGGAAGAAGAAAGAGCACAATATTCCTTGCATTTTATTACCAGAGAAATGAATCAAATAAATTTTCAATTGATGAATTCCCCTGCTGAGTTTTGCAAGACAGGAGCAACAACACCAGAGCACCGAGCGAAGGGTGAAGCCAAGCACCCACAAAAAAACACACAACAAAGTGCTCTGTTCCTAACACCTTTTTTGTTTTCTTGCCTTTCACGGCCAAGCTGAAGACTTTGGGGTGGTTGCTCGGGGCTTTTGAAGCGCTTATCTGCCTGCTGCCTCCTTGTTTGAAAATAAAAATATTGGAAAAATAATTGGAAATAGAAAAAGCTTCCTTTTGGGTCTAAGGCTGTTCAAAACCACACCAGATGCCCTGGGAAGATTCCTCTGCTCCAGAGCGGCTCTGGGCAAGGAATGGGGGAGAGATTCCCTTCTCCAGCACCTCTGCTATTTTTTTTTCCCCTTTCCAGGGGGATGCAGCTGCTCAGAGGACCCAGAGCTGATGCACTGCTGGAGCTGCACAGCCCTGCTGAAATAAAACCTTGCAGGGCAGCAAAAGTGCCTGAAGATGTTCTCTAATCCTGACCAGGCAGGCTGAAAGCTACTGGGAGCCTTTTAATAAAACCAAGGGAAGGGAAAGCAGGGGAGATGGCAGAGAAAGAGAGGAGGAAGGACACCGGGGAGAGCCAGGAGCCTACAGGAAGCCAAACCCCCCGAGAGAGCTTTAGATTTCAGATTTAGGAAGAAGGAGCGTGAACCTCCCGTAGCTCTGGCGCTGGGGAAAGAAAATACTGTTAAACAATACATAAGGAGAAGGAAGATAAACTGGATTTAAATAATAGCTTTTATTTCAAAGCTCTCCACAGAGCCTGGCTGAGACTGGGGAGGGTGGTATCTAATTACTGACATTTCTACAGCTGGAATCTGATGATGGTAATCACCCAAAAAGGGCACTTAAAAATGATTTAGAAGGAGGGTGAAGGGAGCAAATAATGCACATTTGTTGTCAAGAGCTTTGGGACCAGCTATTTACCTGTAAGAGCACTTCCAACAGGACCTCAAACTATATCTGGGTCACCAGAACACCGATCCTTGTCACAGGGAACAAACACACAGGGCAAGACCAGGGTGGAAAAGCTGCAAATCTCCAAGTGCCATTTGGCCAAACCTCTGCCCTGCTCAGGTGAGACCCCACCTGCAGAGCTGCCTCCAGGCTCCCAGCACTGGGAGAGCCCAGAGGAGGCTCCAGGATGAGCAGAGGGACAGAACAGCTCTGCTGGGAGAGGAGAAGCTTTGGGGGTGAGCTCAGTGTGACCTTGCAGGACCTGAAGGAGCCACCAGAAAACACTGAGAGAGACCAAGGGATGGAGTGACAGGACAGTGCTGTAAGGACCAAACCTCACAGAGCCCTTTCAGCTGGATGCACTTTCCCTGCCCTCCCACTCCTGCCAGCAGCAGGTGGGGCTGGTCTCTGACCTCTCCAGTTCCTCTCCCATCTCCAACCTGCCTCTCACTCAGCAGCTGCTTTGCCAGGGACTTCCCAGGCTCAGGCTGCTTCTGGAAAACCCCTTCAAAAGACACAAAAAAGAAAGGGAGAGTCGTTCCAAGCAGAGGGGGAGAAGGGAGGGCACACAGGACACGCCACACCTGCCTTGCTCTGCCTGTCCTCCTTCCACACGGGAAGATCCTCAGGGAAAACATCTCCCGTGCCTGCAGCAGGCAATGAACACCCCCTTGGCAATGGGGTGGGGGCAGGAAGGAGGTGACAAGCCCTCAGACCACACTTTGGGGTCACCAGGCACCCCAAATCGTGTTTCTCTCCATGCCATCCTCAAGGTTCTTCACTCTCCCACCCAGGAGGGGAACAATCCCTCAGCTCCAATCGCGTTCCCCGACACCTTAACACAAATCCCCCCCAAAGGATTTGCTGCTCAGCCCAGCAGGAAGGAAAGGGTTACACATAAAAGGGTGAAAGGAAAGAAGGGGGGAAAACATCCCACGGCTGAGGAATGTCAAACTGTCACAACGGCATCAACCGTCTCCTCAGCGAGTCTGAGCCTCGGCGCGCGCGGAATCGCCGCGTCTGGGAGAAAAATCAGCTGTCACGGCAAACGCTTCCATCTCCAGAAAAAAACCTGGATGAGCAGCTTGGCACAGAGGCACAGAACTGTTTGCTGCTATTTCCAAACCCAGGCCCTCCAAAGAGATCAAAGGGCAACTCTCCTTCGCTCTGGAGCATCCCAGGGCTGTATGGAAGCTGCCTGCTCACAGCCTCTCCAGCTCACACACAACCAGCACTTTCCACCCCACAAATTCCGCTGGGGCAGCTCTCCTGCACTGCCAGCACTGTCTGACCTGCCTCAAACCAGGCCCAGCTCCCTGGCTTTGGCTTATTTAGTTTTGGCTCATCCCAAACCAGCAGCAGAGCTCCCCAGGGCCTGAGCACAGCCAAGCACAAGTTGCACAACAAGCAGGTGAACTTTTCCTCTCCTCCCCCTCTTCCCTTAACCAGAGACACAAACATTCTCCTGCCCTGCTCCAGGACCCCAAACTCTCCCTCTGCCACCCCACTCTTTAAAAGATTCCCTCATGCCATGCTACAGAAGCATTTTGGGGTCTCCTCACTCCATTCAGCCACTCCCTGGTGTTCCCACTCCTCTCTTATGCTTGAAAAACTGTAAAAAAAAGAAAAACTCTCCCTCTTTTTTGAAGCAGCCCACATTTACTCACCAAACTCCATTTCAGCCTCTCCCAGCCTCCTTTTCTCCTGCACCCCCTCAGTTTCAATCACTTCCACCTGTAACTCACCTGACCCCAATCACATCCTTGTCCCCCCCTCAACCTCCTCGTCCCAGGTGTCCCACTCACCACAGAATCCCACACCTTTGATTTGCACCAATTCCCACCCCTCCAGCCAGCCCCCGCTCCCTTCCCAGCCCTCCACACCCCCTTTGGTCCCAGGTGTGGTGCATTTATCAGCCCAAATCCACCACCCAGCGAAGGCACAGCACAGAGCACTAATCAGTTTTTCATAAGGAAACTGCAAACTGAGCCACGGGAAACTCAGCAGCCTGGATTTACACACGGGGGAATATCGGAATCGCTTTCATTTTGACTGAAAGAGTCATAACCCTGCATTTCACCGAGAGCTGAAACCAAACTAGAACCAGAGCACGTGTCAAAACCATACGAAACTACAACTTCTGCATGGTTTTGATGCAAAATAATCTAAGCAGGCTGGCAGGCTACAAATTCTAACGATTCTGTAGACAAATCTGGGGCAAGTTTAGAATTTGTAGCGTAGTGTGTTACTTGTCAGTTTGGGTTTCACTGCAAATATTTTTAAGCGGAGCACCGGTGGGCTCTGAGCACAGCTCTCAGTGCCAAAGCAAGAGGCAAACAAGCACGGCAGAGGCTGGAAACTGCTTTTACTGTGGAATATTTTTAAGGTCACGTTGATTCTAGGTCCTGGTTGTTGGTGGTGTTGGCACTCAGGGGTGGCATCTGTCCCTCAGTCCTGCTGCTGCATAAGACACGGATCTCCTCTCTTGCACTGTGAGCTCACAACTTCAGGGGAAAAGGATGAGCAGCTCCAAGCAGCTCTGCTGAGAGGTACCAGCCCTGTGGTGCCAGCAAACTTCTCCTTCCAGCTCCACCAGCTTCCAGCATCATCCAGCCATCAGCCACACGGTCCCCAATCCACCAGGAAAAGTGCGAGCGGAAAAGAGAATCATGGAATACGTAGAGATGGATGAAAGCCACAAGGATCATAAAAGTATAGAATATCATGAAGTGGGAGGGACAAAGATCATCGAGTCCAGCTACTGTTCCTGTACAGGACATCCCCAAGGATGTCACCACGAGTTTGGGAGCGGTGTTCAAAGGCTCCTGAAGCTCTGGCAGCCTTGGTAATGTGCTCATTCCCTAAGGAGCCTGTTCAGTGCCCCACCACCCTCGGGAGAGGTGGAAAAACCCTTTCCCTGCTCTCCCCCAACCCTCCCTGGCACAGCTCCAGCCGCTCCCTGGGCGCCGTCCCCGGTCACCACTCGGGGACACCGCGGGGCCACTCACAGTACAGGAAGGCAATGGAGCGCAGCAACACGATGCGGGTCAGCCAGAAGGTGCCCGGGGAGAGCGGAGAGGCCGCGGTACCGAGCCCGGGCTCGGGGGATTCGGGGGATGCAGCGGGGGCCGCTCCGGGAGCTCCATCGGGGGCTCGGGCCCGGGCCGGGCCGCGCTGCCGGAGCCCCGCGCTGGGCGCCGCCATGTCGGGCACAGCGAGCATGTGCGGCCCGGCGGGGCGGGCCCTGAGGGGACACGGCGGGGACGGGGAGAAACGAGCAGAAATTGGGAAAAACGGGTAGAAATGGGGAAAAACGGGGGGAAACGAGCAGAAATGGGGAGATTTCGCTGCAAAACGGCGCTGCCGTGTCGGGCAGAGCGAGCCTGTGCGGCACGGCGGGGCTGGAGCTGAGGGGACGCGGCGGAGACAGGGAGAAATGGGGAGAAACCGGGGAAAATTGATAGAAATGGGGAAAAACGGGGGGAAACAAGCAGAAATGGGGAGAAACGGGGGAAAGCGAGTGATAATGGGGGAAATGGGGAAAAACGAGCAGAAACTGAGAATGCTCTGCAAAGCAGCGCCGCCGTATTGGGCCCAGCAGGGCAGGACATGGTGGGGACGGGGGAGGAAAACGGGGAGAATTCTCTGTGAACCGGTGAGAAAATGTAAAAAATGAAATGAAATAAAATGAAATAAAAGTAAAATAAAGTATAAGCAGTCAGCGCGGCTGTGGAGGTGCTGAGAGGTCTGGAGCATCTCTGTGATGAGGCTGTGGGAGTTGGGATGGGCTGGAGAAGGGAAGCTGAGAGGGGATCCCAAACATCCAAATATTTCCAGTGGGTTTTGGAGGATGATTCCTGGCTCTGTTTGGTGGTGCTCAGTGTCAGGATGATACCCTGAGCTAAACCAGAACACAAATCACAGAATATTCTGGTTTGGAAGGGCCCCCCAAGGATGATTGAGTCCCTTCAGGGAGTGGCTCACACAGGGATTGAATCTTGGAATTATCAGCACCATGCTCTGACCAGCTGAGCTCAGGACAGATTTACACAACAAATTCCACCTCAATTTATGGGAAAACTTATTTCCATGGAGGTGGCAGGCCCAGGAAGGGTGTGGATCTCTGGAGGAATCCCAAACCCATCCAGATATGTTCCTGTGTCAACGCTCCCTGCCTGGATAGGTGGGATCATTTTAAGTTAAATTTCTCAGGTTTTCCCCATATAATCACAGAATGGTTTGGGTTGGGAGGGACCTTAAAGCTCATCCAGTTCCAATTTTAGGCACTTTCCACTGTCCCAGGCTGCTCCAAGCCCTGTCCAACCTGGCCTTGGACACTTCCAGGGATCCAGGGGTAGCCACAGCTCCTCTGGGAATTCCAGCCCAGCCCCTTCCCACCCCAACAGGGAAAGATTTCCTCCTAAAATCCCATCTAAATCCACTACTTGTGATGCTGCCATGATTTTTACTTTAAATAATTTAATTTAATCAAACACTTGGCTGCGTGGAGTTCATAAATAGTATTTTTGAGCGTAAACATTGAGTATCCCCTTAGTAAACAGCTCCGTGCTGGTCGCTGAGAAAGCATCCGCTATCAGGTGTAACATTATTCAACACTTCCCAGCCTCTAAACCAGTCCCTTCTAAATGCCCCTTTTGTTTTTGCAGTTTCCCATCACTGCTGCTCGCATTGTTCTCCTTAGGAAAAAAAAAAAAAAAATAGAAAAAATCCCACATAATGGTGCATTGTATAGGGAAGGAAAAATCAGCTGTTTGTTAAAGGCCACTGGAATACTGCAGTCCTGCTCTCCCCTTGGATCCGCCACGAGGTTTGGAGAGGAAAATTTAAATAGATGGGAGCTAATGGTTTCCTTTGTGGGGTCTTTTACAGCAAATTCTACCTTCAGCGGGGATGTAAAACAAACTGGATAATTGAGGAAATTACTGCGGGGAAAGTGGAGGGTTTAGGATAAAGATTTCACAAAAAAGCAAGGGATAATTTGGGCTGGGAAGGGAATGCTGAGCTGAGGCGGTTTGCATTGCCCAGGGTCGATCTGAGATGTGCCACATGCACAGGGTGGGGTGGTGGCACCACATCGGGGACATCGTGTGTCAGGAGCACCTTCCCACAGGACAAGCTGTAAATTTTAAGCCTAAACCCGTAGAAATATGTTTTTCCTGAAAAGGACTCGATTCACATAACAGGCAGTGGAAGCCTTTCCTGGAAGATGATTCAGGCTAGAAAGAAAAACATGTGATAAATTGATTATCACATGGTTGATTAGGACATCGAATGACGTCTTTCTGTCCCAAACGTGACTCCAGGATCTTTGTGTGTCCCTCCCAACTCAGAATATTTTGTGATTCCACGAATCCCTTTGTGAGGACCATCACCTGTGCTGGCTTTTCTGCTCACTCCTCAATTTCTTCTTTTTATTTTCACCAGGAGACTCCAGGAAAGAAAACACTGCAAACCCTGAGCAAAAAGAACTCAGACAAGGTACTTCAGAGCGAGGTTTGGAGCCTTTCAAGCCTCCAGGGGAAGGCAATTCCTGAATACCAGGCGGGCAGGGGCATCATTGATGCTCATCTTCATTCACCCAGCCGCCCCCAACGCCACGTCCCCTATTTTGCTGTGTTCCAAACCAGCTGCAGGAGTGCCAGGGGAACAAGCCTTTACTGTCGCAGCAGCCAGCAGCTGTCCCCAGCAGCACCCCAACCCCGCTGGCTGGCCCTGGCACCCGAAATCGCTCTGTGTTCATTCAGCTCCGGCCTTTCGCCCCTCTGGCTGCCAGGATTTGGGTTGAAAGGGAGCAGAGAAAGCCGAAATCAGGAGCTTGGGAGGCAGTGTGAGCATGGGGGGCTCCTCTGAAGAGAACAGACATTCAGCTGTGAATAATGCAGGCACACACCGAGCACTCAGCTGCGTTTGCTGAACGGGAGATGGGCACGGCACAAAGAATTCGGGAGCTTCCTTCTGCTAATCCATTTTTTTTCCAGCAGTAATAATTCTTCCCTTTCAAATCCCCAGTTTTCCCCGTGGAAATCTGCTCTTTAACTCCAGGATTAAGGCTGGAAAGGATTTTTAGAGGAAGAATCACCTTTTTTTTTTTGTATATTTGTGCAGGTTTATGAGGAAGGGCTGGCTCAGAAGAGGGATCCTTAAGTGGTACCATAGGACAAGCAATTAATAATCAGAATAATCATAATTAATCACAATAATCCCCACTATTTTTAAAAGATGCCACCCAGGCTGTGCAGGAAGAAAGAAGAGATCCTTTGCCAACACCTCACCTGACATTTAATGTGTAATTCACTCATGGCTGGGTTTTCATCCTGCAAAAACATTTTTGGTTTCTTGCTGGGATCTTCGAGTACTTGAATAAATAACAAATAAACTTTATTCAATAAATTTTGAATAAAAAATATTGACATCAGATGTCCTTTTTCTTTGGTATCCACTGCTCAAACCTGGAAAAGGATTTAGGAATCCCAGGCACTCCTCTCCACTTGCATTCCAAGCAGAGAAATCAGCGGAGTCCTGCCCAGTGCAGGCCTGCAGGGTTTTTTTATCCCTACCAGGTAAATATTCGTGCTGGGGAAAGAGCTGCTGTGGGATTAGGATGGAAAAACCTCCTTGGATCATCCAGTGCCAAGGCCACCCCTAACCCATGTCCCCAAGTGCCACAGCCACACGAGTTTTGGGTGAAGCAAGGCCCATTTCATGTGAACAAAAGGGAAATTTTGGACCTGAAGTGACCTGCAAGGAACAGATCCACATAAATTTAGCCTTAAAATTGTGTGAGCGGGAAGCTGAGCCTTCCCAAGCACCCAGTGTGGGATGGGACCCACCACTATTGCCCAGCTGGAGGGCAAAGCTTGTTTTCACTGAAATTAATTAAGTTACCACCTGTCTTTTTAGTCCTTCTTTTCAGGTATCAGGAGTTTTTCTGGAAAGGCTTGAACAGTGTTCCACAGCAGCCTCAGAGCTGCTGCATCCTCCGGGCTGAGCGTGAATCCTGCAGGTGTCAGAGGCTGGTTTTAACACCACAGGTTCCTCTTATTTGATCAGGGTTTGATTTAATTCCCCATAAAGCTCTTTCTCTTTGCTCCTTGGAGTTCCAGCAGTGTGCAATCTGCTGCCAGGTCAAAGGAGACCAGATAAATGAGAACTTTCCCCCTTGATCAGGCAAAGGATGGAGCCCACCTTTGGGAAGAACACGGTGTGTGTGTGCATCCCAGAGATTCCACGTGCTCTCATCCCCTAAAAATGCCTTCCCTGGCTGCCACTGGAAAGGAAATTTTTCCTTCCTGGCACGAGCAGGGCTCTGCCTGCTCTGCAGCCAATGCACACAAGCTCTTATTCCTGCAGGAGGAAGGGGTATGGAACAGAGGGGATGGCAGGTCGAGCAGCCTCCATCCCACAGGGATGCTGAGGATTCCCAGGTGGGAATGTGGTGGAGGCAGGCACACAGACCTTGGATGTACTCCTGATTCCCAGAAACACTGCCTGAGCTGGCCAGGAACTTTATTGGAGGCCACGTCAGAAAATGAAGCAATATTCCAAATGTCAGCCTCTGCCGTGCCCACTCCATCAGGAAGAGCTGGATCTGTTCCCCCAAATCCTCTCTAAACTGGGTGCGCTCCTAAAGGCTCCACTGGGCAACAGGAACCTCGGTTGTTCCCTGCCGGATCTGCGGCCTTTTCCTGGGAATGCTGATGCCAGGGCCGGCTGTGTTAGGCCAGGATGACACATCCTGTGGGATCCTGCCCTGCAGCTCCAGCCTGTGCCCATCCCTGGGCAAACATCCCCCATCCTTTGGCACACAAAATCCGGCCACGAGACCCCCGTGGGACAAACGGCCCCACTTGAACCCACTTGTTCCCTGAGCATTATCTCATCCCATTTCACGGATGAGCGAACTTCTCAGGAAACCAGAGCTCCTGAGCACCTCCAGGTGCTCCTGCTCCCTCCTTTCCCTGCGTTCTGGGTGTGTGAGGCAGGGGAATTGTGCTCCATCCATCCCCTGAGGAGCGACACGGGGACACGGAATGGTTGGTGCGGGATCACGGAGCCCGGACGTGCAGCAGGACACGTTCCCTGCCCCGCTCCCAGGCACGGCCTCATCCCTGTGCCCATCTCTGGAAGAAGAGGAAACAACCACCCAAAGTCATCTTCCTCCTTCTACCTGGGCTGGACAAAGAGGAATTCAAGCCTGTGGGCTGGGAAATGCAATTCCCTGCCTCAGGCCGAGCTGGGGAGCCCTGGAAGGCAGCGGCGAGCAGGGAAGAAAACCAACATGTGTAATTCCTCCTGTCCTTGGGGGCTTCTTGTGCAGGAATCTTTGGAGCTGGAGACAGGGAGCAGAAAAAAGGGGTTCTTGTTCCCATTCCTACCTCCAAAACTCCGAGCATCCCGCAAATCCCTTCCCAGCCTCAGTCACGCACTGAGGTTGGGATCTTCCGAGGAAGGTGCTCCGCAGGGAAAGATGGACTAAAAATAGTGATGATTGCTTGGACTCAGCCCTGGCTAAAACAGATGAAACACTGGAATTCTGTGAGTCAAGGTAAATTGCCCAATGAGACAGGATTTATAGGAATATACATTAATTATGTGTCACAGGAGAGGCGGAAAAAAGATTTTCCCAAGTGTCCAACAACACTGCAAAGTCACCAATCCACAGCCCAGGGAAACAAACTCATCCCCAATCTCATTAAGTTTTAGAAGAAAATTTCAGTTATTTCTCATTAGGAAGCCCAGCATATTTTGTTCGCCTTGAGCCTTAAAATAATTTATTTTTTTTTTAAAGACACTCTGAAAATCGTATTTCAAATGTATCAGGACATAACTCTGCAAACTGAAAAGCTGAAAACTGGAAAAATTACAGTTTGGGTTTCTCTTAAAAAAATAAAATTAAATCCTGCTTTGCCATTTGAGAGAATAAATGAATTTTCACATAGAAGGCAGACGGATGTTCGGGCACATTTAAACACACTTAAATTCAAAGCATACGGTTTATTTATTACACATCACAGTAATTAAACAAAAACCACCATGTTCCTGGTACTTTTTAAAAGCTGGAATGCTTGAAGCCATTCTTATTTTTTTCCCGTGTCAATCTTATACGTGACCCTCTATTTTTCCGGGGGGAATCAGTGGATAAAACTGGAATTTGGGGAGCTGCTTTCATTTCCCTCCTCCCCCCCTCCCCAGTCGCAATTAGAAGGCTGAATTCCACGGATAATTAGAATCAAATGCTCCAAATAAATGCTGGAATGAGCAGGGCTGGCTCGGAAAGGGGCAACTTAAACTGACGGGGGAGGTTTTGGGGGTCACCCTCCCTTTTTCCCCCATCCAAAGTCTCACCCCGAGGTGCCGCATCCTCCTCCGGCCGGGATCTCCCGGGCGCTTCCCGGTGCTTGGGACCGAGCCCGCTGCGGGAAGGCTGCGGGAAAAGAGGAGGGAGAGTCGGGGAGGGGACACGGAGGGTCTCGCGTCGCTTTTTTTCCCAGCGATTCCCCGATTTCCTGCGTTACTCGCCCGATGGAGAGAGCCGGGGGCGAAGCGGCGCGCTCGGGGCTGCGGGAGCGCACGGCCCGGGGGCACCGGGGATGGGCTGCGGGGAACACACCGGGAGCTCTGCCCGCCCTGCCACGCACCGACCGCCCCAAAAAAACCCCTCGAAAAGGGGCTTTAGGATAACCCACGGCACCGCTCCGCCAGCCCAGAGCCGCCGCCGCTCCGCGCCTCTCCCCCGCGGCATCCTGGTTGGGAAAGGAGCTCCGGGATCCCGGCTAGAAAAGCGGGATCCCGGCTGCACGGCGGAGCGGCAACCGCGTCCCCAGCGCCGGGGGTCCCCGCCAGAACCGCGCGGTGAAGCCCCCGGACGATTTGCAGCGGGAAAAAAAAAAAAAAAAAAAAAAAAAAAAAAAGCACAGAGGAGCCGAAAGAGGCAGGCGGAGCAGGGAGCCGGAGCAGCGGCGGGTGGCACCCCGCGGGCCCGGGCGGCAGGGGACCCTCGGCGGGACCCCGCGCTGGCGGCGGCTCCGGCCGGCGGAGCGGGGGCTCTGAGGCGGCGGCGCGGGCGGCACGGCCCCGCCGGCCCTGAGCCACGCCCCTTATGCAAATCACCTCGCCCTCTCCACCAATGGCGAGCGGCGGCGGAGGCGGGGCCGCTCGCCCTGCCCTTAAAGTAACTTGTTGCCAGGGGCCCCGTTTCGCACTGGACGTGGAGCGCGGCGCGGGGCAGCGCGGGGCCCCGGCGGCTGCGGAGCGGCGCTTGGAGCGGGGCGGGGGTAGAAGCGCGGATTTTGGGCTGAGTTTCGAGGGTTTTGTGTCTTTTTTCCTTCTAGAACTTCTTGTTTTTCGCTCGTTTTTTTTTTCCCCCTCCGCGGCTCGGGCGCCCCGCGGAGGGTGCGCGGCCCCCGGGCGGGCACAGCGCGCCGCCGGCCCGGCTCTGCCGCCCGCCGATGCTCAACATGACCGAGGAGCACGACAAAGCGCTGGAGGCTCCGTGCAGCCCCGCGGGCACCACCAGCTCCATGTCCCACGTGGACTCGGACTCGGACTCGCCGCTCTCCCCCGCCGGCTCCGAGGGGCTGGGCTGCGCCCCCGCGCCCGCCCCGCGCCCGCCCGGCGCCGCCGCGCTGGGGGCCAAGGTGGACGCGGCCGAGGTGGACGAGCGCTTCCCCGCCTGCATCCGCGACGCCGTCTCGCAGGTGCTCAAGGGCTACGACTGGAGCCTGGTGCCGATGCCCGTCCGCGGCAACGGATCGCTCAAGGCCAAGCCGCACGTCAAGCGGCCCATGAACGCCTTCATGGTGTGGGCGCAGGCCGCCCGCAGGAAGCTGGCGGACCAGTACCCGCATCTGCACAACGCCGAGCTCAGCAAGACCCTGGGCAAGCTCTGGCGGTGAGTCCCGCACGGCGCGGATCCTCCTGCGCGGGGCTGCGCGGCTGGACTCCCCTTCCCAGCGCTTCTTTACAGCTTCTGCCCGCTTTGTTTTTGCTGTTCTCTGTTTCTCGGCGTTCCCGGAGCGATTCCAAGTGAAGTACGAACCCCTCCCCGGGCATCCTGCGAAGGACAGAGGGGTCCCTGCTCCGAAAAATCCCCCCGAGCAGGGGCTTGGGCACCCTCGCTCCTGCCGCGGGTGGATTTTCCCTGCTCCATCACGGAGATGCACAAGCCCTTCCCTTGCCCGCGGCTTCCCCCATCCTCACGCGATGAGACTTTTTTAATGACTTGTTTTATGGCTTTTCCTAATTTTCTCCTTTTTTTTTTTCTCCCCTTTTGGCTCGCTTGATGCTTAACAAGCTATAAACGCAGCTAAACTCATTTTTAGCAGTTATTTTAACGAGCTTCCTAATTTCCCTGCTTATCTGCTCAGTGCTGCCTGGGGATGCAAACTTTTATTTGCTGGGCGGCATCCGAGCCCGCTTTTCTTTCCAAGGCTCTTCCCCGAGCCACGTTTTTCCGTGTGGTTTTTATCCCATGGTGTCTGCCTGTACCTAATTCCCATCTTTCCTGCCTGCTCGGGCCAGCGATGCTCCCGCTGCGGTCTGAGCCTCTCCAAAAGTTTGCAAAGAGAGGTGTGGGCAGGGGAGGAGAGAGTTTGGAAAGCAATAATCCCATCCCTGGTGCCTCGGTGGTTTCTTTGTAAGCACCAAACAAAGCTGGAAATGTTTGTGGCGGTGAGGGGGTGGCATTTGCAGGGCAAAGATGGGAATTAGAGTTTGTAATTGTGTTGGAAATGGGGAAGGGGGAATTTTGCTTTGCCCAGTTACCCCTGTCTATAGTGGTCGGGTTTTTCGTGCTGCTCTAGTATTGGTATTTTGATCCATTTTTTTTTGCTGTGGATTTTAAGTCCTTTTTACCACAGCAAATTAATTTTGTTAGTTAACTTGGTGAGTGCTCAGATCCGTGCATGGGAAGTGGGGATGTGCCAGCCTAAAAACAAGAAGAAAACTTCTAAGGGAAAGATCCTAATTTTGGAATATCTTTTTCTCTCTCTTCCTTATTAAAACAACCAACCCCCTCCCCAAAAAAAAAACCCCACCCCCCAAAACCAGTTTATTGAGCGAGAACGAGAAGCGTCCCTTTGTGGAGGAAGCCGAGCGGCTCAGGGTGCAGCACAAAAAGGATCACCCGGATTACAAATACCAACCCCGGAGGAGGAAAAGCGTCAAAGCCGGGCAGAGCGACTCGGACTCGGGGGCTGAGCTCAGCCACCACGCCGGCACTCAGCTCTACAAGGCCGACACGGGGCTGGGGGGCATGGCTGACTCCCACCACCACGGGGACCACACAGGTAAAGCATTCCCGCTCTGGGAATTCCCTCGGGGTGGGATGGGATCCTGCCACGGAGAGCCAACGGCAGCAGCTCTGCAGTTTTCCTTAGCGAGTGCTCTTGGAGCTGCCTGTGCCATAGGGAGTCCCAAAGCAGCGGGATGCCGCTCTCCAGGATGGGGAGGATGAGTGATGGGTTAATAGGGGTGCCTGGGGAGCAGGGTACCGGGACAGAGCTTCCCAGCACCGGGAATCGGTGCAGGGAGCTCGCTGACAGATCCTGGGAGCGTTGGGAACGTCCTGCAGCCCTGGCCATGGCTGGGATCACGGCCCTGGATCCCTCGGGGGGGAGGATGAGCTCCATCGTGGGCTGCACTCTGAATCCACCCCCTGGTTCTGCTGCCAGGGTGTCCTGCTGTGTCCCAGGGTGATCCTGATGGGCACAGTGTGCTCCCAGATAATTCCATCTGCCGTGTGTGAGGCTCATCCCAGGGGGCACCTGGGGCTTCAGGGGGCCATCGCCCATTCCCACAGGTTCAAATGCCCGATAAGAGATAGGTGCATTTATTGAATGGCGAGGGAGTTGGGTGTTCTGTGCTCACTGCTGAAGCCTCGCTTGTCCCTTCATCCCCAGGCCAGCCCCACGGACCCCCCACGCCGCCCACCACCCCCAAAACCGACCTGCACCACGGCAGCAAGCAGGAGCTGAAGCACGAGGGCCGGCGCCTGGTGGAGAGCGGCCGCCAGAACATCGACTTCAGCAACGTGGACATCTCGGAGCTGAGCAGCGAGGTCATCAACAACATGGAGACCTTCGACGTGCACGAGTTCGACCAGTACCTGCCCCTGAACGGGCACGCGGCGCTGCCGGCCGAGCACGGCGCCGCCGCCTCCTACGGCACCTCGTACCCGCACTCGGGCGCGGCCGCCCAGGTGTGGACTCACAAGAGCCCGGCCGCGGCCTCGCCGGCGGCGCCCGAGCCGGGCCAGCAGCGGCCTCACATCAAGACGGAGCAGCTGAGCCCCAGCCACTACAGCGAGCAGCCCCACGGCTCCCCGGCGCACTCCGACTCCTACGGCTCCTACGGCGGCCAGGCCTGCGCCACTTCGGCCGCCCCGGCCGCCGCCGCCGCCTCCTTCTCCAGCTCCCAGTGCGACTACACGGACCTGCAGAGCTCCAACTACTACAACCCCTACCCCGGCTACGCCTCCAGCCTCTACCAGTACCCCTATTTCCACTCCTCGCGCCGTCCCTACGCCACCCCCATCCTCAACGGGCTGTCCATCCCGCCGGCGCACAGCCCCACCGCCAACTGGGAGCAGCCCGTCTACACCACCCTGACCAGGCCTTAAAGGATTCCCGGAGCCTCCCAAGGCTTCCTTGGAATTATGCACTAATGAAGGAATGAGGAGGAAGAGCGTGGAGTGTTCCAAAGTGCCTCCTGAGCCGCTGGGAACTCTGCTCGTCGCGACCTTGCTTCGAAACTCCCCGAAGGGACAGAGCTCTGTTATTTTTTTTTTTCTTTGATTTGTAGGATTTAAGAAATTCAATTAAAAAAACAAACAAAACAAAACAAAAAAAAACCAACCAAACAAAGGACTAAAAATTAAAAAACAAAACAAGAGGGAAACAAAAAAAAAAAACACAAACAAAACCACGCAACAAAAGGAAAAGGACCGGCGATGCCTTTTGAGCAAATGAAGGACAAAAACGTTCGACTCCTCTGGGAGGACTGAGCCGAACTCTCTCGGCCTGGAAGTTTGGCCAAACTTGGAGCAGGGGGTGGGCAGAGAGAGAGGGGGAGACAAAACAACAACAACACCACCACAAAAGCTGTTTGAGACTTTCAGGGTCTATTGCAATGTGAGGAACGGACCAACCTTGAGGGCAGGAACTCACTGGGACCAACAGGGATGAGCCCCCAAATCCCAGAACAATCCCGTGGGAAGAGTCTGATGGGACCAACCAATTCCGTGTCTGAAGTGTTCGTTGATTATTTTTTTGTTGTTTTTTTTCTTTTTTTAAGTCAGGAGTTCTTCTAAGCAAGGTTTGGCTGTAATTAACATTTTGTTTTGGTTTTTTGTTTTGGTTTTTTTTTTTTTTTTTTGCTGTTTGGAAGCTTCAAATGTTTTTGGTTGTTTTGTTTTGGGTTTTTGTTTATTTTTTTTCCTTTTAAATCTGTTAAATATGTATTTATGTTCTGTATTATTTTGTCTTTTAATTAATGAAGTAATTTTGTGCAAAACGAAAAAAAAAGTAGAATTTTTAAAAGATTTTAAAGATGGGGGAGGGAGCCTAAAAAATAGTGGAGATGATACAATAAACTGGTGTTATGAGTCTATAGATTTTCCTTGGTTTTTGGGTTTTTTTCATTTTGGAACCGCTGCAGGAGCCGTGCTGGAGAGAGAGACTGAAGGAATCCGCCTGGAAACTCCGATGGGAATGGCAAATAACGAGGGGGGGAATTACTAATTCGATTGGGAGGCTCAAAGGCTGCCTGAAAAGGGCAGGTGATTTTCTGGCCACCTGTTTTGGGCTGTTAAAATCGGATTTCAGGAGTCTTCGAAGGCTTTCAGAACCAGGACTACTTTAAAGGAGCTGTGATTTCATGAGAAACGATCGACTTCTGCTTTAATTTTGGCTTTTAGGGACCAGATATCATCCATCAAGCTGTGAAACTAAAATCTCCTCCACTAAAAAAAATGGGTTTAGGGTACTTAGTTTTTAGACTAATATTTCATTGATATATTTCTACTTCTTCCATTGTATGCTGAGCATATAAATAACCATCTATTTTATGGGAACTCGTGCCTTTAAAAGCCTTTGTAAATCTAAACCCACCTTTCAGAGGTTATTCATCTTTTTACCTTTTCTACGTTTCCTACTCTTTTTTCTAAAAAATATTTTTTTGCATATTTCCTTTCGGTGGAAGGGGGGGAGGGAGGGAGGGACACGCCAGGCTGGGGGGGAAAAGACAAAAAAAGCTCATTTTTATGCAATCTATTTTTCTGTATAAAGTTTGAAAGACTTTTGGTTGTTACTGATCTGTTCTTCTTCACTCGCTTCTGACTAAGCAATGCTAACTTTTGTACAGATCCATTTGATAAAATTAAAAAGTGCTTTTTATCAAGGACGTGTTCTGTTTTCATTCTGCTTGAGCCTGTTTTCTGAGGTGGGGGAAAAAAACCTGGGAAAACAGCTTGGAAGGAGATGGAATCTTCAGAATAAAATATTTTCATCAAGGATTTCTTTTCCTTTTAGTCTGGATTTTTTTTTCCCCCCCTCGCTGCTTTTCCCTGCGCTTTGTGTCCTACTCTGAGATTTTTTTTGAACTACAGATAAATTAATTTGATTTTTTTTCCTTTAAGAAGGGCATTTCCATGCCCGTAATCCCAAGGATTTCGTAGGATTTCAGGCTGCTCACATGAGGGCGGGTTTGCCAGGTCAGCCCGCGTGGTTTTAGCCCCCGTTGGATTTTCCTTCTGCAGGGAATTTACAGGAAGAAATTCCCTTTTCTGCTTGGTGAGCCCTGCTCAATAAATCCCTCTGAATTACCAGAGCAACCAAATTACACCATGTCAGGCGTGGTTTATTTCTTTTTTTCAACGCTGTCATTAAAATTGTTACATTACGTTACATTTGTAACTTTTCTTTCACTCTCTTACAGAAAACATTTTGCGTTTTGTCTGTCGGGGGAGCAAAGGGGTCTCAATTCAGGAGGAGGAAAAAAAGTTGGGATTCGGGAATTTCAGCCCTCCCTGCTTGAGAGCAAAGGCTTGGACACGAGGGGGAATAAATGTGATGACAATTAATGAAGCTGCAGCCCACGGAGGAGGGCTGGGAGCAGGATCCCACACGGAATTCGCTGTTTGCAGCCTCTGCCAAGAGGGGCTGGAAGGCGACACCATTTTCTCCGTGCTCCTTTCCAGCGCTCCTGGCAGGAGGATTTGCTTCCAGCCGGAGCCAAAGTGCAGCGTAATTCCCTTCCCTCCCTTCTCCTCCCTCCCGTGACACTGCAGATTTCGCTTTTAATCCTGATTTATGCCTGGAAAATGGATGAGTTTTGGCTTTGCCCTCTCGGCGCGTTGAGGTTGGGGTTTGTCTCCGAACCTGCGTGCTGGGAGGGGGAGAAGGAAATAAAAAAGATGGGAAAATCCTTGGGAATGAGCTTTGCTTTCTTCTGGGTGTTTGATGGTGCAGCTTGGAGCGGCTCAGCTGATAAAACAAAATATCGGTGTGTGATAAAAGGGTGAATCACCCAAAATAATGACGTGAAACATTGAAAATCACCCCAACTCCTTAAAGATTGCACTGAAGCGTTCCTGGGAGAGCACGGGGAGGGGATCCAGCAGCATCCCAGTCTCTTCCCTGTCTCCCTTCTCCCAGTGGCACACCCTGCTCCCACCCAGGAGCTGCAGGGTGAGCGTGGAGCTGTGCTCTCATCCCAAGGACTGCACATCCCAACCAGGCAGGCTTTAATCCCACATGCTGTGGCCACTGTTGGTTGTACTTCCCTTAAACTCTGCAGAAATAAATTGGATTTTTACTGGTATTTACAGAAATAAAGTAATTGAACAGTGTATTACCATATAGATCTGTATTGTATTTTACCGTGGAATTGGCGCTGGGAGGGATCCACAAGGATCATGGAAGTCCAACCCTGATTTTACTTATCAGAGGTCTGTATTCTATAATTTACATCCATTCCATAGGTGCGAATTTGGAATCATCAAATCCTGGAATGGCTTGGGTTGGGAAAGGACCTAAAAGCTCATCCTGGGCAGGGACAACTTCCACTGTCCCAGGCTGCCCCATCCAGCCTGGCCATGGACATTTCCAGGGCTGAGGTGTTGGAGAGCCCCTGGAAGCAATTCCAGGGAGCAGTTCCTGGGATTTTGTGGGGTTGTGGACATTTGCTGTGGCTAAAACTCAGAGATGTTGCAGAATGGAAGTTCAGGGAGGTGCCAGGCAGGTAAACCCTGGATAATCCAGAGCTAAACCTCAGGGTTCAGGGGGAGCTTGACATTCCCAAGATCTCCAGGATTTCATTCAGGCAGGTAAACCCTGGATAATCCAGAGCTAAACCTCAGGGTTCAGGGGGAGCTGGACATTCCCAAGATCTCCAGGATTTCATTCCCCGCTCCTCAATTTACACTTGAGGAATCTCTCATTTCACTGTGAGGAAAACACAGATCAGTTTTTACCCCAAAAAAAGAGCATTTTGATCAGAAATCACTGCTGCTGGCACAACTGCCTTTCCACGCCTTGTCCTCCTCTTCCCTTTGCTGAGCTGGGCCGCAGGAGGAGAAGGATTTTCCATGAGTTCTCCAGGCCTGAATGGCAGCATTGTGTGTCCCGTGCTCGGGGCTGGTGGCTCTGTGCTGGCGTGGGGCTGGAATGTCTCCGCAAAGTCAATGAGATCAGGTGAAACCAGGGCTGCCTTTTGACCCCTGGCTGCCAACAAAAAAAGGCTTCTCAAGATAATTGCAGGGATCCACGGGCGAGAAAAGTCCCTTGATTTTTATTTTTTTTTTTTTTTGGAGCAGGGAATAAAGAGTGTTGCTGTTTAGCTCAGACAGAGCTGGTTAGCAAGAAAGAGGAAATTAATTTTATAGACCATATCCACATTCTTTCTGCAGGCTGGAAAAAAAAAGTCCCTTCCCATCCTCGTTTTAATTTTTCCTGGAGTGACATCAACTCCTGTTACACTGTATTGTTTGGGGTTTGTTTTTTTTGGTAGTTTTGCGGCAAAGAAATGATTAAAAGGCATTTTTATGACGGCCTTGAGCTTTAATAAACTTCCACATGGGGATGTCCCTGCCTATGGATGCAGCTCTTCCCTCTGCCACCTTTATATTCCCATTGCCAGGGCTGGATGCTCTCTGTGGGCTGGGATTTGGGAGGGGGAAAAAAGAAATAGAAAATAAAAATTCCTGGAGATGTGATTTCATTTGGAATACAGGCTGTATTCCAGGAGGGCAGGAAAAGCCTTTTCCAGCTGATCCTGGGAGGGCAGAGCTTTGGATTTGGGGAGTGGGAGCCGCACATCCGAGCCCATGGGAGGGTTGGTGGCCATGGGAAGGTTTTGGTGGCCATGGGAAGGTTTTGGTGGCTGTGGGAAGGTTTGGTGGCCATGGGAAGGTTTTGGTGGCCATGGGAATGTTTTGGAGGCTGTGGGAAGGTTTGGTGGCCATGGGAAGGTTTTGGTGGCCATGGGAAGGTTTTGGTGGCTGTGGGAAGGTTTTGGTGGCCATGGGAAGGTTTTGGTGGCCGTGGGAATGTTTTGGAGGCTGTGGGAAGGTTTTGGTGGCCATGGGAATGTTTTGGTGGCTGTGGGAAGGTTTGGTGGCCGTGGGAAGGTTTTGGTGGCTGTGGGAAGGTTTTGGTGGCTATGGGAAGGTTTTGGTGGCCATGGGAAGGTTTTGGTGGCTGTGGGAAGGTTTGGTGGCCATGGGAAGGTTTTGGTGGCCATGGGAATGTTTTGGTGGCTATGGAAAGGTTTTGGTGGCCATGGGAAGGTTTTGGTGGCCATGGGAAGGTTTTGGTGGCCATGGGAATGTTTTGGTGGCTGTGGGAAGGTTTGGTGGCCATGGGAAGGTTTTGGTGGCTGTGGGAAGGTTTTGTGGCCATGGGAAGGTTTTGGAGGCTGTGAGAAGGTTTTGGAGGCTGTGGGAATGTTTTGGTGGCCATGGGAAGGTTTTGGTGGCCATGGGAAGGTTTTGGTGGCCATGGGAAGGTTTTGGTGGCTGTGGGTAGCTTTTGGTGGCCACCTGAGGAGGTGGCACTGCAGTGACCCCAGCGTGGCACTGCCCTGTCCCCATGGAGCCGGGATGAATTTCCCTTTGGGAAGCCTTGAAGGAAGCTCCAACATTATTTCCAATTATTTCCAACATTATTTCCAATTACTTCCAACAATATTTCCAATTATTTCCAACAATATTTCCAATTATTTCCAACAATATTTCCAGCCTTCAGGGGCGTGAGTTTGGATTTAGGGCTCTGATGGCAAATTCCTCAACACGAATTGACCGAGGGCTCCAAACTCCCTTTTTGGGGGGTGGGAGGAGGGAATTTCCCATCAATTCCTGGCTGTGCATGAGGGATACAAGGAAAAACCCCAGAGACAGCAATGCCACGGCCTCACCACTGCCCTGCTCCTCCTCAGAGACCCTGCAGAGGCTCCACGAGGTTTTTTGGGAATTCTCCACATTAACAGAGGTGAAGGGAGCCTGCACAGGACTCTGGGATCCAGGGAGAGCTGATCCAGCCCCGGATCCAGCCCCAGATCCAGCAGCACCAGCTGTGCCATTCCCAGTCTATTTTCCATGTGTTCCAGGCAGGAATTGGGGATGGCACCAGGCTGAGGTTTGGGGAGGGGAAGCCGTTTCCCAAATGAGTCAGCAGGAGCTAAAAATAGGATTATTGGATTATTTGGAGATAAACCCAAACCGCAGCAAGCGGTGTTTATTCCAAAGTGCTTCACTCCCTGCTGTCCTGCCCCTCTGAGTGGGAGCTGTGGGGCAATCCCTGCCGTGGCAGGGGAGGCAGGGGATGCTGCCTGGTGGGATTTTGGGAATGAGAGCCCTTCAGGTGGCTCAGGATGGGCGTCAGGCCGTGGTGTTGCTCTCACAGAGCATTTGCAGAGGTTCCAGCTGGAGGATGAGGCTGGAGTTTGGGAAGGGAGTTTATGATATTCCAGGCATCATTTTTCCATAAAGCCACTCTGTCTGCATGGGAAAACTCAGTTTGAACAGAGCTCAGACACCAAACCAAGCCCGGCTCCTGCTGCAGCCTCACACCACAGAGGGATGGGACACTGTGGGGCGGCTGCTGCCACCAACCCGGGGCCTTTTTCCCAGAAATAGTTGGGATAAAGGGGGTGGCTGCTGCTGGAATCACGGCTCTGCCCTTCCCAGGCTTGAAAGAGCGGCCAGCATCGCTGCTGACCCCTATGAAACTGTTCCCATACGGCCCCAGAGCTCGGGCAGGCCCAGAGTGCCACGGGCTGAGCTGCAGGCTCGGGCCTGACCTCGTTTAGGGTTAAAAACAGCCCCTGAGTCAGGTTTAAAAGCCCCTGAGTCAGGTTTAAAAGCCCCTGAGTCAGGTTTAAAAGCCCCTTCTTTCAGTTTATCTTACACAAATTAGGGATGAAAACCAAGCTGTTCCTAATCCAGACTAGGAGGGATTCCCTCTGTGCTTTGACCCCGCTCTGGGGCTGGGCTGGTTTGGGGAAAGTGAGGCAAAGGCATCGCTGGGGTGGGAGGGGAGGTCCAGGAGGGACGGGGAGCCACACACCTGTCCCAGCACGGCCCCTCAGATCCATCCCAGAATATCCCAGAATGTCCCAGAACACCCCAGAACATCCCAGAACATCCCAGGGTGTCCCAGAACATCCCAGAACATCCCAGGGTGTCCCAGAACACCCCAGAACATCCCAAACATCACACACATCCCAAAACATCGCACTCATCCTATCCCATCCCATCCTATCCCATCCCAGAACATCCCAGGATGTCCCAGAACATCCTAAACATCAATCACATCCCAAAACATCGCACTCATCCATCCCATCCCAGAACATCCCAGAACATCACACCCATCCCAGAACATCCCAGGATGTCCCAGAACATCCCAGAACATCCCAGGATGTCCCAGAACACCCCAGAACATCCCAAACATCACACACATCCCAAAACACCACACTCATCCTATCCCATCCCATCCCAGAACATCCCAGATCATCACACCCTTCCCAGAACATCCCAGAACATCACACCTCATCCCATCCCAGAAAATCAAACCCAACCATCCCATTCCAGAACATCACACCCATCCCAGAACATCCCAGAATGTCCCAGAACATCCCAGGATGTCCCAGAACATCCCAGAACATCCCAGGATGTCCCAGAACACCCCAGAACATCCAAAACATCACACACATCCCAAAACATCACACTCATCCTATCCCATCCCATCCCAGAACATCTCAGATCATCACACCCATCCCATCCCAGAACATCAAACCCAACCATTCCATTCCAGAACATCACACCCATCCCAGAACATCCCAGGATGTCCCAGAACATCCCAGAACATCAAACCCAACCATCCCATCCCATCCCATCCCATCCATCCCATCCCATCCCATCCCATCCCATCCCATCCCATCCCATCCCATCCCATCCCATCCCATCCCATCCCATCCCATCCCATCCCGCTGCCCTTGGCTCCCTATCCCGGGGTTTGTTTTTGGCTGTGTGCTCAGGCAATACCGGGACAGTCAGCGCCACATTAAAACATTTACCCAAATTTCCTCTGCCTGTCCCTCTCCTCCTCTTTCTCATCCCCCTCCTCTTTTCCTCACTTTTTTTTTTTTTTTTTTTCCCCTCATCGAAATTCCCAGTGCGGGGCCGGGAAAGGGTTAAACATTTGGAAAGGTCTTGTTTGAGGTAGAGTGAATTTTAACCACCACACACATAACGAATGCGCAGCAGCCTGAATTGCTGGTGAGGAGCCAAGAGCACAAGAGAGGAGCTGCTGAATTTTAATGATTCATTATTGCATGGAAGGCCTTTGTCTTCCTTTATCCGGTGCACAATAAAAGAATTAATTGGACAGAAAATGGCAGGGCAAAGAACTGACAAGTCATTAAGGGGCTCTGAATGGCTGATTAGGTGCACATTGGGGGTGGAATTTCAACTGCACTGTTGCAGCAAGGGCTCTGGAATAATAATGGCATGGCACAGTTTATATTTTGTATGCAGTACCAGAAAGGCCTTTCTGTCGGCATTGTGGGGCTATTTATTCTGCTGTCTATTTAGCCATTGTTGGCATTGTGCTGCCAATAAGAATGCGCAAACAAAGTTGGGATTTTTTTTTTTTTATTATTTTTTTTTTTTTGGGGGGGTGGGGGGAGTGTGTGTGTGTGTGTGTGTGTGGGTGGGTGGGTGGGTGTTGGATTTCAACTTCAAAATAATTGGGGAAGCAGAATCTCGCTCCGTGCGTGGTTTTATTAATTTTGCTCTCTCTCTCTCTCTCTCTCTGTGTGTGTGTGTGTGTGTGTGTGTTGAGGACTGGCTGTAAATATTTAGACTTGCCAGAAGGAGCTTCATTTAGCACGAGTTAAAAAGAAGGAATAAACTTCTCCTGCTATTTTTTTTGGGTTTTTTTTTTTTTTTTTAATTCTTTCCCCCATTCCCGGCGAAGCCTCGCGCAGCTGCCGGAGCCCCCGTGGTGGTGAAAACGCCGGGGTTGGTTGGATAAATCCTTCCCCAGCCCCACGCCGGGAGGATGCAGCCCAAGGAAAAGCAGCCAAGTGGAATTATTGGTCGCTAGGAAGTTCCTGGAACACCTCACATCCTTCGGGGCGGATCCTGCCACGGCCGCGCTGTTGTTGTTGTTGTTGATGATGTCGAGTTTTAATAAAACCCGCACACACACGCGGGAGGGGAATAAAGCCCGGCCCGCTGGGCAGGTGTGATTCCCACGAGGAATGCGCTTGGTTTTTAAAAGGAATAACAAACGGGAATCGCAGTTTGCTGTCGGGGCTGGGCAAAGCTGCTCCAGAGTTTCAGGGGGAAAAATGGGGGACTTTAATGGAGATACAGCCTTCCCTTCCCTTCCCTTCCCTTCCCTTCCCTTCCCTTCCCTTCCCTTCCCTTCCCTTCCCTTCCCTTCCCTTCCCTTCCCTTCCCTTCCCTTCCCTTCCCTTCCCTTCCCTTCCCTTCCCTTCCCTTCCCTTCCCTTCCCTTCCCTTCCCTTCCCTTCCCTTCCCTTCCCTTCCCTTCCCTTCCCTTCCCTTCCCTTCCCTTCCCTTCCCTTCCCTTCCCTTCCCTTCCCTTCCCTTCCCTTCCCTTCCCTTCCCTTCCCTTCCCTTCCCTTCCCTTCCCTTCCCTTCCCTTCCCTTCCCTTCCCTTCCCTTCCCTTCCCTTCCCTTCCCTTCCCTTCCCTTCCCTTCCCTTCCCTTCCCTTCCCTTCCCTTCCCTTCCCTTCCCTTCCCTTCCCTTCCCTTCCCTAATATATTTATTTTTTATAAATTTATGTTGTTTCACTTATATTTTATAAATTTTTATTTACTTGTATATATATTTTATATACCATTTATTTTATGTATATCTATAATATCATATATAATATATACAGTTTATTATATATATATCTATATTATAATATTTATAATATATCTATTTACTTATTTGCTTCTAAATATACATATAATTTTTATATAATTACTTTTAAATATATATTATTTATATATAAATATATATTATTTAATAATATATGTAATTGTTATAGATATTATATTATATATATTATATTATATTATATTATATTATATTATATTATTGTATATTATATTATATTATATTATATTATATTATATTATATTATATTATATTATATTATATTATATTATATTATATTATATTATATTATATTATATTATATTATTGTATATTATATTATTGTATATTATATTATATTATTGTATATTATATTATATTATATTATTGTATATTATATTATATTATTGTATATTATATTATATTATTGTATATTATGTTATTGTATATTATATTATTGTATATTATATTATATTATTGTATATTACATTATATTATTGTATATTATATTATTTCTAATATTCTATATTTATTGGCATATTTATATTTACTTGTATTTATATATATAAATATATTTTTAGTGCCATTTGTGCTCCTGGAATAAGCAGATGGAGAAGCTTTTCCTACAAATCCCTCTTTTCCCAACCAGGAGAATCCAAGGAGCAGCTGCCGGGACCTCTCCGGGTGGGCTGGGACCTCCCAGATGCTCCAGGGAATCCTTCCAAGGCCACCTGAATCCCACAGGATCCTTTGCCTTGGGAGCCTCCCCACATGGAGACAGGAAAATGGAAAAAATTCCAGCAAAAATCCAGATTTTGGGAGAAATCAGCTCCAGGCAGGAGGAGCTTGGAGCAGAATCCATTGGAGCAGCATCAGGTGAGGCTCCGGAGCCAGATCCGAGCCTGGAGCAGCTGGAATGGGATACAGAGAGCACCAAAACCTCTCCAAAGCTCTTCCCGGAATTCCCAGCTGGAAGGGAGTTTGTTGGAATGGAAATAACTCCACGGAAATATCCGAGTGGGAGATGTTTGTGTTCTGTTTCTGGGAAGGCAGGAAAGATCCACCGAGCCCCTCAGGAAAAACAGGGATTTCAACAATCCCAAAGCAGGAAGATTTCCAGATCTGCTTGGGAGAGAGAGGAAGCTGGAAATATCTGGTTTGTGAGGGATAAATCCTGAGTTTTGGGTCTTCCCAGGGATAAATTTCTACATCTTTGGGAAAATCCACTCAAGGAAAGGCTGTGGCACGGCCTGAAATGATGTTGGGATTTTGGATGGTGAAGGAACCTGGCCAGGACTGTCCTGCAGGAAGGAAGGATCAGCCTGGGGGAGCAGCTGGAGCTTCCTTAGAGAATGACAGGCAGAGTCTGGGAATGGGACAGCCAAATCCCAAACTGGGGAAGTGTTTGAGTTCTACCCTCAGGACTTTCCTGGAATCCCAAACTGGAGATGTGTTCTCATCCCATCCTTAAGATTTTCCTGGGATCCCAAACCACATCCTCATCCTGCCCTCAGGGCTTTCCTGGAATCCCAAACTGGAGATGTGTCCTCATCCCATCCTCAGGACTTTCTTGGGATCCCAAACTGGGGATGTGTCCTCATCCCATCCTTAAGATTTTCCTGGGATCCCAAACTGGAGATGTGTCCTCATCCCACCCTCAGGGCTTTCCTGGAATTCCAAACTGGAGATGTGTTCTCATCTCATCCTTAAGATTTTCCTGGGATCCCAAACCACATCCTCATCCTGCCCTCAGGGCTTTCCTGGGATCCCAAAATGCGTCCTCATCCCACCCCCAGGACTTTCTTGGGATCCCAAAACGCATCCTCATCCCACCCTCAGTTTGGGATCCCAAACTAGAGATGTGTCCTCATCCCATCCTCAAGGCTTTCCTGGGATCCCAAACCACATTCTCATCCCACCCTCAGGGCTTTCCTGGGATCCCAAACTGGGGATGTGTCCTCATCCCACCCTCAGGGCTTTCCTGGGATCCCAAACTGGAGATGTGTCCTCATCCCACCCTCAGGGCTTTCCTGGGAATTGCCATTCCAGGGGTGCTCCCCCATCCCCACGTCCCGTGGGTTCTCCTGAGCTCCCAGCCCAATCCTCAGGACACGGATTTCCAGCCCAGAACGGCTCCAATGGCATCTTCTGGACTTTCCCTTTTCCCTAATTACAGGGATTTATTTTTATTACCACCACGGGCTTGTTCCAAACCCAGCCGGCTCAGGGAAAGCTTCCACAGGCTCTTGGATCTGAGCTCTTGGATCAGGCCGAGGCACTCGGGGGAGCTTTTCCTATAACAAATTATCCATTATTTGCTGCTTCTTATTTAATTAGCAGCCAGGAGCTGCAGACATTTCCCTTCCACGTGCCTTGGGATCGAGGAGAAGGCTTCCACTGCCTGCAGGACGATCCCACTCCGCTCCCCAGCCCACAAACTGGGAACAGTGGGATCCGTGGGGTTGTGTCCCAGCTTGTTTGGAGTCAAATATTCCTGACATCAGACACAAGGAGGAGGATTTTGGTTTCACCAGCCCAGCCTCCCCTGTCAGCTCTGTGTCCAACACCTGCTTCACCTTTTTGGGGAAAGACCCTGGAATTGCCTCAGACCTCAGCTGGACACAGGATTCGGAGGATTTGAGGCATCCCTGCTCCGTGGGCTGAGCTCCGGCTCTCAGGGAGTTTTGGGAAGGTGGGAAATTGATGCTTTTGACCTCTTGAAGAAGGTGGAAAATGAAGATATTTCTGGGGTTCTTATCCTCGGGGTGTTTTTCCTGGCCTGAGCCATGTCCCATGCAGCAGAGGAGCCCGTGGATGAGCTTTGGGAAGCAGAAATGTTTCAATCCCTTAAAAACCAGTGAGTTTTGCCATGGATCTCACTGGAGACCACCTGAGCTTTGGAAATGAGCTTTGCCTCCACCTTAAAGCTGCTCTTGGTGTGTCTCATCCTACACAGCATCACCTGAGCTTGGGAATGATCTGTTCTCCCAATCCTGGAATGGTTTTCCCATGGATTGGAGAGGAAAATTCCCAAGGCTCTGCCTCCATCGTGGGATATCTGATGGTGCTGAGTCCGATCTGTTGGATTAGGACAGGTGGGGTGTGATCTGCTGCTGCCCAGGCCGCTCTTTGTGGATCCCACCCCTTTTCCCACCCGGGAAATCAGGAATTTCAGTGCTGGATTGCTGTCTGCATCCAAGGCTTGGCTGTTCTCCGTGGGACTGCAGCAATAACCAAATCCTGGAGGAAAATCTTTCCCCT
>CM063622.1:14479213-14532419 GCA_032357785.1 Periparus ater | reverse complement strand
CTTGCCCAGCTCTTCCCCAGCTGCAGTTCTCCAGGCAGGCTGCAGCCTCCGTGCTGGGATCCAAGAGAAACACGGAAAGTCAGGATGGATCCTTAGGAAACCTTGGAAAAAGGAATTTTTTTTTTATTCCCTGGTTTTCTTTGCTTGCACCAACTTGTGCCGGGCTCCTGCGCCTTTGTCCCGCTCCGATTTCCTCGGGATTCACTGCCAGTCTGGAATTCTGCAGGGCCTCTCCCAGGGATGGAAATAAAAAGTGAAAAAAAAAAAAAAATTGGGATAAAAAAAATAAAAATAAAGGATGAAAAAAACTTCACCACCGAACCCAAAACCACATCCAGAGTCCCAGCCAAGAGGGAAAATGCTGGGATCACATGGAAAGAATTTTTCTTTGGGAGTTTTCAGCATCTTTTGAAGCTGGAGAAAGGAAAAAAAGGAAAAAACAGGAACCACAATAAAATCTCTGAGATTTGTGTATGAGCTGGAAAAGCAGGAATGGCTTTCTGCTGAAAGAGGGGAGACATAGATGGGATATTGGGAAGGAATTCTTCCCTGGGAGGGGCTGGAATGGATTTTCCAGAGAAGCCAGGGCTGCCCCTGGATGCCTGGGAGTGCCCAGGGCCGGGCTGGATGGGGTCTGGAGCAGCCTGGGACGCTGGGAATTGTCCCTGCCATGGCACTGGATGAGCTTGAAGGTCCCTCCCAACCCAAAACATTCCAGAATTCCAAGATTTTCATGCCCACACTTTTTTATCCTTGGGAAAAGCACTTTGGGGATTTATTTAAAGTCACTTTGGGCTCTGAATTTATTTTTCTCCTTTTCTCCTTTTCCTTTCTCCTTTTCCTTTCTCCTTTTCCTTTCTCCTTTTCCTTTCTCCTTTTCCTTTCTCCTTTTCCTTTCTCCTTTTCCTTTCTCCTTTTCCTTTCTCCTTTTCCTTTCTCCTTTTCCTTTCTCCTTTTCCTTTCCTTTCCTTTCCTTTCCTTTCCTTTCCTTCTTCCTTTCCTTTCCTTTCCTTTCCTTTCCTTTCCTTTCCTTTCCTTTCCTTTCCTTTCCTTTCCTTTCCTTTCCTTTCCTTTCCTTTCCTTTCCTTTCCTTTCCTTTCCTTTCCTTTCCTTTCCTTTCCTTTCCTTTCCTTTCCTTTCCTTTCCTTTCCTTTCCCCTTGCCCTCGGTGCTCCCAGTTCTCCCAGTTTTCCCAGTCTTCCCAGTTCTCCCCATTCTCCCAGTGTTCCCAGTGTTCCCAGTTCTCCCAGTTCTCCCAATTCTCCCAGTTCTCCCAGTTTTCCCAGTTCTCAGTGCTCCCAGTTCTCCCAGTTTTCCCAATGTTCCCAGTGTTCCAGTACTCCCAGTTCTCCCAGTGTTCCCAGTGTTCCCAGTTCTCCCAGTTTTCCCAGTACCCCAGTGTTCCCAGTGTTCCCAGTGCCCCAGTTTTCCCAGTGTTCCCAGTTTTCCCAGTGTTCCCAGTTCTCCCAGTTATCCCAATTCTCCCAGTTCTCCCAGTTTTCCCAGTTCTCCCAGTTCTCCCACTGTTCCCAGTTCTCCCACTGTTCCCAGTGTTCCCAGTTCTCCCAGTTCTCCCCATTCTCCCAGTGTTCCCAGTTCTCCCAGTTCTCCCAGTTGTCCCCACAGCTCAGCCCTGGAGCGGAGGCGGGGCTGTTTCCATGGAAAAGCTGACACAGCTTTTCCAAATAAAAGAAGGAAAACAACCTTTAAATCCATGGGTGGAACCGGGAGGAATAAAGGAAAAAAAAAAAATCCTTGGTGGAGGAGTTTTGTCAGGAATGGTTTGGAATTGGTGGAGTTTAATGAAAGGAGAAGGTGATGAATTTTTTAAATGAAAAAAAAAATATTTTTAAATAAAAATGAATTGAAAGCTTGAAAAAGAAAGAATTATTTTAACAAGGAAAATATTTTATGAGCGCAATATTTTATGAGTAAAATTGTTTTAGAAATAAAATAGTTTTATAAATAAAATAGTTTTATAGAGAAAATGTTTCTATTAATGGCAATATTTTTCATATAAAAAATGAAAATTTAATTTATAATTCAGAAATCTGCATCCCAACTGACAGGGAGAGAGATTATGGAATGTCGGAGTAAAGTAAAATATTTTATAAATAAAATAGCTTTATAAAGAAGGGTTTTATAAAAAAACATGTTTTTATTAATGGAAATAATTTTATTGACAAAGTATAATATTCATTTTTTAATTCCAAAATCTGCATCCCGAGTGATGAGGAGAGGGATTATGGAATGCTGAAGTAAAGCAAATTATTTTTATAAATAAACCTGGTTTATAAGTAAAATATTTTCATAGAGAAAATATTTTTATGAAGAACAAGGTTTTTTATTAATGGAAATAACTTTATTGACAAAGTATAAAATTCAATTTTTAATTCCAAAATCTGCATCCCAAGTTATGAGGAGAGCGATTATGGAATGTTGAAGTAAAGCAAAATATTTTTATAAATAAAACTAAATAAAATATTTTTATAAGGAGTTTTCATTAATATAAATACTTTTATTAAAAAAGTATAAAATTTATTTTTTTAATTCCAAAATCTGCATCCTGAGTGATGAGGAGAGCGATTATGGGATGTCCCAAAGGCTTTCCTGGTGGCACCGGTGCTGGACTGGGAGCAGATCCCAGAGTTTTCCCGTTTTCCTGGAGTGATTCCAAGCAGGATCCAGCTCTCCGTGGGTCACCCTCTGGATCCTGGCTCCTCCAAGTTTTCCAAGGCCAAAAAAACCTGGATTTGGAGTGGACATAACTCTGCTTCCACAGGGGGTGCAGCTGCTGCCGGGAGCTTCCAGACACGGAGAGGAAAACAGGGAATTTTTCCAAATCCAAAAGAGGATCTGGGGGTGTGAAAACCTGGAAAACTGGCCCCAAACTGTCCAGGAATGGCCAAACGAGAGTTTTTAATTTAGTCTGGATTTTATGTAAGCAGCGCTGGTGTCTCCAGAATAAACAGGATTTCTCCCTCTTGGAATGCCAGCTTTCTTTTTGGGAATAATAATCCCATTCAGGGAAGGATATTCCTGTTTACACGGTGGATTTAAAAGAGCTTGGATTTTGTCCATGTGGGAGGAAAAACAGCGCAGAAAAATGAGGGATGGGGAGTCCAAAAAAGAGGGAATTCAACAATATCCAGGTAGGAGAGAAGAGGCTGAGAAAATTGGGAATATTCCCCTGGAGAAAGGAAGTTTTGGACACCTCAGAATTCCCCCAGAGAGGCTGCAGGGAAGCTGGAGAAGGAGCTGGAGAGACAGGAAAAGTGGGAATGGCTTCACAGCTCTAAAATCTCCTCACGATTTCCTGGACTTTGGAGCAGAGAAAATCCAGGTAAACAAAGGTTTCTCCAAGGAGCTTCTCCAAGGAGCTCGTGGTCTGGATTTGTATCACAAACAATGGGAATGTGGGATTTGCTGTTTTTTCTTGGAATGCCGGATTTAATCCATGAGAGTTTTATCCGAGCTGAGATTTATGTGGAATTTTGGGCACCACCAGTTGTGCTCCACGTGGATTTAAAATATTCCAAGCCTCACTGTTCCCAACAAAATAATGAGGCTGATTTTGTCTCTTTTGGAGCTTGGAATCCCAGTGAATTCCTGCAAACTGGAATTAGAGGCTGTTGGATGCTCAGTGCCAGGGCAGCAGCACAGGAGGTGCCCTGGGATAATTCCCTGTTGGAATTGTGTCCCGTCATTCCCAGTTCCTCCAGATGGACACACCCGAGGCTCCCACAGCTCCAGATGCGCCAGGATGGGGTTCATTCCCAGGGATTCCCGTCCACCCTCCTGGATCCTCAAAATTATCAGGAATAATTTGATTCCCAATGTGTCAGGGAGGGTTTGAAACAGGACACAAACCCTGCTCACCTTCACCAGCATCCCAAGAGATCCTTGGATTTTATATTCAATGTTATTTTAAATTCCTGAGAGGACCAGGAATCCTCCAAGACTCCGAGTCGAGCTCGTGAAGCTTTTCCTGGGCAAATTTCCCAATCCGACTGCCAGGCTCAGTGCAAAAGGGACTTTGTGGAGCTCCTGTTTTTGTGGGAACAGCTTGAGCTGGAAGGTCAGGGAAGATCATTGTGCTCCCGAGGAAAAGGAGCTGGGACACGCCTGGAGGAGCAGGAGGAGGGCACAGCTTGCCCTGCCACGAGTCACTGCCAGGCAGCCAAGGGCACCTCGTCCTGCAGCTCCAAAAACAGGAATTCTCCATTGGATAATGGAATGGGTTTGACTGAAAAATGGGTCGATTTGGAGGAAATATTCAGGAGGTTTTTTTGCAGAGAGATGGGGAGGGCCTGGCACAGATTCCCAGAAAAGCTGCTCCATCCCTGGAATGTTCAAGGCCAGGCTGGACGGGGCTTGGAGCATCCTGGGATAGTGGAAGGTGTTGGGGTTGAAGGTCCCTTCCAACCCAAACCATTCCCATTCCATATAAAATGGGCATCTTGTGATTTCCTAAGGGAAATTCCTCCTCCTGCCTGGTCCAGAGCAGAGCTTGGCCACAAATTCCAACCCACGCCAGTTAAGGGAGGTTTCAGATGTAATTCCCAGGAGGTTTTGGCCAGAATTCTCAAGAAATTGGAAAAAATTAAAGAAAAACTTCCAAGAGGTTTTTGCCATCATTCCCAGGAGGTTTTGGCCAGAATTCCCAAGAGGTTTATACCATCATTCCCAGGAGATTTCTGTCATAATTCCCAGGAAGTTTTTGCCATCATTCCCAGGATTCTCCTGCAGGTGGCTGGACTGAGTTTGTCCTGTCATTCCCTGTGAAAATCCACTGGATTTTCCTTCATACAGATCCATCCTCAGGGCAAAAAGTTCCAATTTTCAGCCCCTAAAGCCAGATCCAAACATTTCTATAAATCCAGGAAGGATTTCTATGCAGCTCCTCTTCCCACATTTTCCCTCAGTGATTGAAGGACTCGCACTAGAAATAAACAATGCTTTTTGTGTCTATTCCTGACAAAGCCTTGCCAGGAAACACCATCCTCACCCAGCCCTTTTCCCTCAGTTTTGAAAGGGAATTTGTGGGATTTGCTGCTTTACCCAAACCTCCAGAGCAGCTCAAATCTTTGTCTTTTTTTTTTGATACAATTATTTCTCATCGTTTCCCTTCCTGCTGAACCTGAGAATTGCCAGGCAGTTGCACAAAGCAAGGGCTGAAGTTGGCAGCAAAAAAAGAGGGGAATAAACCAGGAATAATCCAAATAATCCCCCAGAGTGGTTGGCACAGCTTTGGACAGAGCTGGCGCTGATCACCGCTCCCAAAAGTGGTTTCTCAATGCTTTAAAATCATTTATTCAGGCAGGGTCTGTCTGATCAGGTGGGAATCAAAAGCCACCGGTGAGCGAAGGAGAATCCAGCTCGGAGTGTTCCTGCAAATGTGGAATGTGTGGTTTTATCCTGGGAAAAAATGATTGTACAGTGTACTCTGTAAGTGCTGCATGAGAACTCTGCAGCTGGGCCCTGGAGATGGCCCCAAACCAGATCAAAACCAGATCAAAACCAGAACTAAACCAGAACAAAACCAGACCTAAACCAGACCTAAACCAGAACAAAACTAGGCCCCAAACCAGGCCCCAAACCAGGCCCCAAACCAGGCCCCAAACCAGACCAAAACCAGACCCCAAACCAGACCCCAAACCAGGCCTCAAACCAGGTCCAAACCAGGTCCAAACCAGGCCTCAAACCAGAACAAAACCAGACCCAAACCAGGCCCCAAATCAGACCTAAACCAGACCAAAACCAGAACAAAACCAGACCAAAACCAGACCCCAAACCAGGCCCCAAACCAGGTCCAAACCAGGTCCAAACCAGGCCTCAAACCAGAACAAAACCAGACCCAAACCAGGCCCCAAATCAGACCTAAACCAGACCAAAACCAGACCAAAACCAGACCCCAAACCAGACCCCAAACCAGACCCCAAACCAGGCCCCAAACCAGGTCCAAACCAGGCCCCAAACCAGACCAAAACCAGACCAAAACCAGGCCCAAACCAGACCAAAACAAAACCTAAACCAGACCCAAACCAGACCCCAAACCAGGCCTCAAACCAAACCTCAAATCAGACCAAAACAAGGCCCAAACCAGACCAAATCAGACCAAATCAGACCCCAAGCCAAGCCCCAAATCAGGCCCCAGACCCCAAACTAGACCAAAACCAGACCCCAAATCAGACAAAAACCAAACCTCAAGCCAAACCCCAAATTAGAACAAAAACCAGACCCCAAACAAATCCCAAATCAGATGAAAACCAAACCCCAAGCCAAACCCCAAACCAAACTTTGTTCCAAGTCTTAATTTATTTTAAAAAGATATTCAGGATTAACTTTATCTCCAATTGTAAGAGCATTGATCATCTCAAGTAATATTAATTTAAAATTCCCCTCATTTTAGTCTAATTTCTGATGTAAGGTTGGCTTGGGAAGATCCGGATCGATAAGGAGCAGAAAAACAATTGAGAAAAGAGGGTTGAGTTCTCAAAAGAGTTTTTAAATTTTCTAAATTTGTTTTATTACTAATTAGTAAGTCGGAAATGAATTATTTATTACTAATTAATAAATTCCAATCACTTGTTTTTCATATCCTGGGAAGAACAACTCAGGAGATAACACCACTAGAGGCCACTCTTGTATTTTAGGAAAACAATTCCAAAGGAAATTCTGCTGTTAATTCCATCATTTATTATTTTTTTAAAGGAAGTCTTCAGTAGGTGCTGACCCTGGAGCTAAAAATTTTGATTGTTTCTCTTCCCAAGGGACACTTTTCCTGAAGGAATCAAAGCAAAAGCTGGAAATTGGGGAATTCTGGATTCAACCAAAACTGACACAAAAGCTTTAAGAAGAGGAATATTTTACATTTCTCAGACAGCAGGATTTTCCCACTGATGTTATTCCCTCTCTCCCATCTCTGTTGGGATTCCACATCTCTCTCATTTTCCAGGTTTGCTTTAGAGGATGAACCCGTCCCGGACATTCCAGGAGTGTTCCCAGCCCTGGATCCCGGTCCCCTCTCCCAGTCTCTCCGTGTGGGCACCCAGGCTCAGACAGGCTCAGTCTCCTTTTCCTGCAGGATTAAAAGTCACATCAATCCCAGCAGAGTTTCCCTCTAACAAATTCCTCCCTGGGAGCCCCCCAGTCCCGTTTTTCCATGCAGGGATTGGGATCGAGTTGCTCTCCCAGCACCTTTGAGGTGGTGCTGATTCTCCCAAATGCTCCCCTTCCCATCAATTCTCCTTCTCTAACTCCAAATGACTCCTGATTTTATCCTGTGGTGAGCGACAGGTGAAGCTCTTCCGGGAAAATGTGATCCCCATTCCCATACTGGAAAAAGTGGGAGCTGAAAATGCCTCCTCCACACTCAACATATCAAATATCAATTTGATAATCAAATATCTCCACGATATTTGGACTGGGAAGCAAAGCAATAAAAAAAACCTGATCCCTGAGGAAGAAGGAGTTTGGATATTCAGCTGGATTTTTGTGGATGTGCCACTAGAGGGGAATAAAGATCCGTAATATTTCCCAGTTTTGCACTAAAAAACCCTCTGGAATGCGGGGCCTGGAGACACCAGCCCCGTGTGGATGCTGCTCCTTATCTGCAGCAGGAAAACAATCAATAACATTAATTGCAATTATCCCAAGCAAAGGAGAGCAAATCCAAGGATTCCCAAGAATCCCCGAGCTGCCTTAACCCTGACACCTGCAGCAGGTGATAAACGAAGGAAATCTGCCCTGATAAGGCTCTGCTGATAACGTTATCTCCGAATGGGGTGTTTGGGATAAACATGGGAAAAACACGTGTCAGACACAGAGGGATTCATTCCAAACCATCCATCATTTCCATGGAGAGCTTCCCAAAGGAAGGAATCCTCTCCGTGCAGTTTGTCTGGCAATGGCAGAGGTTGATAACGTGATTAAGATGTTATTAATTAGGGAGGCATCACTCATTTGCAATAATCTGGAGGCGTTGAGGCTGACGATCATTAATTAGGATGCTCTGGAGGAAACATGCAGGAAAGAAAAGTAGGAGGGAGTTTGGAATTCTCTCCGGAATATGAGTTCCCAGATGAAAAGGAAAGGGTCATAAAATTAGTGACTTAATTAATTTAGAGGAAAATGTATGTGGAATGATAATGTGGGGAAGTTTTAATACTCCTGGAGGGCTTGGAATATGGGTAATCCCAGCAGAGATCGGGATTTGAGTGGTGTGGTGGAGAGGATATGGAGAGGGGAGGAAACATCCTATGGAATGGATTTGGAGCTCAAAGGATCTCAGGGCCTGAGGAGGAAAACTCAGGAGAATCCTGCAATCCTCCAGCTGCTTCCCAACCCTTCATCCCAGCTTTTTCTCCTCTCTTTAACTGGAATGTCAGGAGGGAGGGAATGGGGTGTCCTTGCTGGATTGGCACAAATGGGAACTCTGCGCTTGTCGGGATATTAAAATCATGGAAAGGGATGCTCCTGAAGATCCATCTGATTGACAGCTTTTTTCCCAGGATCAGGGGAAATCCTGGTTGCTGGAGGCACAGGTGGGAGTTCACTGGGAGGTTTGAAGGGAGGAGCAGGAACAATCACCTGGATTTGGTACAAGAGGAACTTGGAGCTGAATTCCTCTCTCCCTGGTGTGTGATAAAGCAGCAAATCATCCCTCGGTGTGCTGAACTTCCCAAAGGCTCCAGGGGGGAAGTTTGGACCCACAGCCCAAATCCTTCATGGCTCTCACCCCAAAATCTGGGAGATTCCCAGACTGGATGAGGCTGGGATCATCTCAGCCTGGAATCAGGTGCCACCTCTAAATTAAACCATCACCCCAAAAGGTCTCCATTTATTCCCAGAGAGAGTCCAGCTCTGCTCCAGATCCAGTGGGATTTGTCCCTCCCAAAGCATCCAATCTAAATTTCCAGAGCTGGAAAAAATTCCAAGGCTATGCAAACACACCTCCAAATCCTGAGGAACTCCAGCCCTGTGGCCACGATCAGCTTTCCTGACCCTAAATCCTTTTCCCAGCATTTGGACCACAACTCTCTGAAAACCACAAGCAAAAGGACCCTTTGGAAGTGCCATTTCCTCCTTCCAGCGATGGAAACCATCCCTGATCTGCTAAAAAAGGGCTGAACTCCTTTGGGATGATCCCGATGGGTGAGGACACCGCGCTGGGCACATTTTTTGGGACACCCAAAGACTCACCGTGGAGTTCCTCTTTCCCAGAGGGCCTCAAAATTAGCTGGGAATCAAATCCCAACCCTCAACCAGCCAAGAGTTAATGTTTATCTCTCAGCAGAGGAACGGGAAAAGTTGGAGCACGGCGGCTCCGCTCAGGGTGAAGTCGAACTCCCAAACTTTCTCTTAAATTAGGCCCGGCGGGGGCGGCAGAGCTTCCTTGGGGACCACAGAGCTGAGCAGCAAATGATGGCAGCTCCACCAACTCGCGTTCATTATCGGTGTCGCTCACTCATGTCACCTCCACAATTATTTTAGGACCTGTCACCGGGAACATTCTCCCACCAGCAAATGCTTCCCGCTCGCTCTTAATGGGGAGGCTGAAGTTCCAAGCAAAAGTTCCCTCCTCCCTCGCACTTGCCGCCTTTTCCCAAAGCTCCGGGAGGATTTGGAGGGAGGGGATGTGGGGCTGAGCAGCTTCCCAAATTCACATTGAGGGGGAGATGGGATGGATGGGCAGCACTGGGATCTGGGAAGTGAACCCAGGTCTGTGATGCTGGAATTTCCACCCAGAAAGCCCCAAATTGGAGGGGGATCAATGCCAGGCTCCTGTGGATGGAAGGGGAGGACAAGGAGGAGGTGAGGGAAGCATCCCCTGTTCAAGGGTTGTCATCCTGGTGGCTTGGATGCACGTTTTGGAGCTTCCAGATTTTTGGAATGTTGTGGGAAATTGGAAAGCCCTGTGTCAGGACAGATCTGAAGAGACCTCGCAGCTCCCTAATCCAGCCCCAAAGGAGGCACAAGCTGAGGAGGAAATTCCAGGGCTTCACCTGGATGAGCATGAAACAGCTCCAAGAATGGAGTATCCACACTTCTCCTGTGCTCCTGTGCCAGGACTTTTCCCTTCTTTCCCCCGTTTTTTCCCCTCTTTCCCCTTCTTTCCTCCTTTTTCCCTCCTCTTTTCCCCTCTTTCCCCCTCTCTCTTCCCATTTCATCCAACCTGGGAAGGCTCCGCTTCCATCTCCCCCCAAAGCCCCCCCATCTCCTCCCCATCTCTGTTCCCCCCACGCTCCTGTCCCCACTTTGTCCCCACTTTTTCCCCACTTTTTGGCCGCTCTGCTCTCACTTCCAGAGCTGGGAGAGGCTCCGGCTCCAACGTGGACGTGGCCGAGGAGCCACGGCCGGAGGCTCCGGGGATGAGCGGGAAGGGAGCAGCTCCCATGATGTGGATGATGCTGGGAATCAGCCCTGGACTGAAAGGAAAGCCCTGAAATGCTGAGGAGAGCTGCAGCACTGAGGGGAGGCAGTGATTAATCAGGGCTGGAACTAATCAGTGTTTGCAGGAACTTTGGACCTGGGAAGCATCGGGCTGAGAAATGCTGGGAATGTTTTCTCCGGGATGTTGACAATCTGTGTCGGTATTTTCACTATTTTATTGATGTCTTCCCAAATTCCACTGATGTCCTCAAAAATTCCATTGATTTTTTTTGCAGATTATATTGATATCTTCACAAATTATGTTGATAGCTCCCCGAATCTTATGGATATCTCCACAGCAGGGAAAAGGGCTGATGATTCCTGTGGTGGATGAAATGTTTTCGTGGAATCACAGAATATCCTGAGCTGGAAGGGATTGGAATCATCAAATCCAGCTCCTGGCCCTGCCCAGGACACCCCAACAATCCTACCCTGTGCCTCAGAGCATTTTCCAACACTCCTGGAGCTCTGGCAGCCTTGGGAATGCGACCATTCTCTGGGAATCCTGGTCAGCACCAGGAGCCTTTCCCTGATATCCAAGATTTTAGTGATGTTTCATCCATGCAGGCTCCCCACATCCTCATCCCAGCTCCACAGCTCTGTGCATGTCAGGATTTTGGGATCCCACTGTGCTTCCAAGGGATGGGATGCAGCCAGGATGGAGTGAGGTGTGTGGCCCACAGGACGCTCCCTGTGCCAGGATTTCTGTTCCATCCCTCTATTCCCTCCCATCCCATTCTCCAGCCAGACATTCCCTGGGTAACCGGGACAAACAGATTATCAAATTATGATTAATCATCATTATCATTATCAAATTTTCCTTCGCTCCAAGTCGAGCTGGAATGGGATTTTCTAGGGAAGAACACCCAATTCCATCACTCCATAAGCCAGCAAATTAAAAACCCTATTGCTGGTGAGAAATTTCCATCCTTTTGGAAATATTTCTGGGGAAGAGAATCCTTGGAGTCAAACCAGTGGCCCCATCTTGCCCTCACCAGCGCAGACATCCCCAGACACCCAGCCTGAGACAACAGGTGAAAAGCCAATTCACGGAGAATTTTTCCTTCCTCCAGTTTCCCTTTTCTTCCCCTCCCGCCTTTTCCAGCGCAACACATGGCGGGGGTCATGTAACAACAAGAATTCCCAATGTCAGGCAAATAATTTTTCCATCTGTGGGGTGTTTTTTTCCTGCCCAGTTTATGTTTTTTAACGGAAGTGGCATCTGCGAGGTGCTGGCTGTAAATGATCCCTGCAGGAGCTCTGCTTCATGCCCAGCATCCCATTTTTGGCTGCTCCAGCTGTTGTTCTGGAGAGGGCAGGAATGGGTTCAGCTGACAGCTGCAGGCACTCCGAGAAAAGGAAAGTTGTTGTTTTTTTCCTGGTCTCCAGTTGTCTCTCCCTTCCCAGACACCACGGAGAGGTTTTCCAAGAGGCAAAGGTTGAAAATGATGAGGAATAAACACAAGTGTCCTCTTGGTTTAAATCCTGAGCCTTTTCCCAGCCTGGTTTACCTGGCTGGGAAGTGTTTGTGGTGCTGGGAAGGTCTGAGCTGCTCTGGGTTGGGATAATTCCCATCAGGAATGGGATAAGCGAGAGCTGGGGGAAGAAAGTCCTCCAGGTTCAGAGTTTGAAGTGTTTCTGTGGAAACCAGCTCTGAGCAGCACAAATTAAGGAATTGGTGCTGTTTCCCTGGAAATGGACTTCACTGGAGAGCCCCTGTGGGAGCTGGGAAAGGGGATGAGAGGATTGGAGCTCCTCTGCCCTGGAGCCAGGCTGAGAAAACTGGGATTATCCAGCCTGGAGAAGGGAAGGCTCCAGGGAGATCTTAGAGCTCCTTTTCCAGGGCCTAAAGGGGCTCCAGGAGAGCTGGAGAGGGCTGGAGGGACACAGGGAACGGCTTCCCACTGCCAGAGGGCAAGGATAGGTGGGATGCTGGGAAGGAATTCCTGGCTGGGAGGGTGGCCAGGCCCTGGCACAGATTCCCAGAGAAGCTGTGGCTGCCCCTGGATCCCTGGAAATGTCCAAGACCAGGTTTGATGAGGCTTGGAGCAGCCTGGGACCATGGAAGGTGTCCCTGATCATGGCAAGGGTGGCACTGGATGATCTTGGCATTCCCATGGCCCTGCCAGGGGTCACCCACATCCCCTCCATTCCCCAATCCCCATCCTGGGAAATTCCCTCCCCACTCCATTCCCCAATCCCCATCCTGGGAAATTCCCTCCCCACTCCATTCCCCAATCCCCATCCTGGGAAATTCCCTCCAAGTGTGAAGGACCCGGCAGAGCTTTCACCCATTGACACGTCTGAGAAATCCAAGGATTTGAGCTGTGCAAGGAGGGATTCAGGATGGATATCAAGAGGAATTTCATGGGAAGGGTGATCAGGCATTGGAATTCCCATGGAAGTTTGGAATCCCCATCCCTGGAGGTGTCCAAGGAATGCCTGGAGGTGGCACTCTGTGGTCTGGCCTGGGGACAAGGCGGGGATCAGGCACAGCTCGGACTCAAGGATCTTGGAGGGCTTTTCCGACCTCAGGGATTGTGGGATTCTGGGATTCTAAACCCCTGGACAAGTGGGCTCATCAGCTGTCCCACCACCCAGTGAAGGAGAGGTTCTGGGAGCGCTCCAGCCACACTTTGTGCTCCTAAAAGCACCTTCCTGGAGACAATTCCCAAGGTTTGCTTGGAAAACCTTCCTGCACCGTGGAACAGCTCACCAGCCGGAGCCTGTGCCGTGACCACATCCAATGGGAAGCTGATCCTCATGGATCAGCCCCGGATCCAGCAGGATCCTCACCTGGAGCCCTGCGTGGGGCAGGGGGTGACACCTCCCACATCCCACCCTCCGCGGCGCTTCCACCCCGTTACACAACCCCAAACCTCGCCAGCGGCTCCTTCTCCTTCCAGGCAGGGTCTGATTCCTCCCGAAATGCCGTGTGGAGGTGGGAACGCTCCTTCCATCGCTCCCCTGCCCACGCTCCTCCTGTGACATCCCACACACGTGGCAATCAAAGCCGGGAATTCAGCCCGGCTTCCCGAGCGCTTCTCCCCCAGCCTGGCAGCGGGGAGCACTCGGGAATGTTCAGCTCCAAGGTGTCCAGGGGCTCTCTCCTCCATGGGAATTGCAGATGGAATGATTTGGAATCTGGATACAGGAGGAATATTTCTCCTCAACATCATCAGGCAAAAAAATCAAAGATATTTGTTTATTTTTCCGACACGTGCATCATGGAAGGATCATTCCCTACCTGCTAAAAACCTGAGAAAATGGAAAAAAAATATTCCTCATCTCTCTGGAAAAGCATTCCCAGCATCCTTCTTTTATTAAATGCCTTTTTTTTCCCAATCCTACATGTAAAAAAAAAAAAGGGCTTTATTGGGTAAATATAATGCAACAACCATGTGTTGTTTCCCACTCCACGGCAAATGTTTCCACTTCCTGCCAGGATTGATTCCAGATCGAAAAGTGCTGCTTCATCCCAGGATTTTGCACACAATCTGTTCCACTCAGCCTACGAGCCGTGGAAAATTTCCTTTTCCATCCTATTTCCCTGGGTTTTATCTCAATATTTGGGGAGCCAAAACTCAAATTCAAATATTCCTTCCAAATCAGTGGATTTTTCCCTTTGCGCTTCCTTTTCCCGGTTCCGTATCCATGGAAAGGGAATTTCCTGATTGTGAGAAACGAAAGAGAAAGGGAATTTTGTGGAAAATTTATCCCAAATTGGCCGAGTGTTGATGCTGACCCTGACACCTGAGAGTTAAAGAGGAAAACCATAAAATCCTGGAGTGTGGACAGCTTGGAAAAGGCTTTTCCCTAAAAAGATATGGATCCTCTGGACTGACGAGAAAAACCTGAAATTCCCACATCCTAACTCCATTATTTTGGGGGTAGATTCCATGGAAAATTTCCCATGGAAACCCTGATGGAAATGAAGCTGAACATCCAAACCCTCTTTGAAAAAGCAAATTTCCAATGATGTGGGATTGTGTTTTCCTCCAGGAAAGCATCCAGAGAGCCCCAAATTCCTATGGATTTGCACAGATCTCATTGAGCCACCAGGAAGGAAATCCTGGGATGGTGAAATCAGGTTCCTTTCCTTGGGAATCTGCTTTGGGATGGCTTCTGAAGAGGAAAACCTGGCAAGACTGAGATCTCAAAGCGCCCCCGTGCCTGATTTTTTGTTTTCCACACCTAATTCCAGGTGAAAAAGAGGTGGGAAAAGAGCTGTTCCCACTCTCCATCCCCGGGTCCTGCGGCTGAGCCAAGCTCAGGGTGTGGGAAGCAGCCGCTCTGGGTGACAAGGGGTTAAAACATTCCCAAACATCCATCATTCCCTCACCTCTCCCACATTCCTGGAGCAGGAATTCCACCGGCATGGATGGCTCACCTCAGCACCCACTGCAGCACTCCTGGATCTTCTCCCTGGCTTCCAAGATTGGCAAACTCCAGGCATGGAAATGAGGTTGGGAAGAGCCAGTTTACACTGGGAAAAGTGTGAGGATGCTGGGATTAGGGCATGGAATATCTCTCATCCATGGAATATCTCCCATCCATGGAATATCTCCCATCCATGGAATATCTCATCTCCCATCCATGGAATATCTCCCATCCATGGAATATCTCCCATCCATGGAATATCTCATCTCCCATCCATGGAATATCTCCCATCCATGGAATATCTCCCATCCATGGAATATCTCATCTCCCATCCATGGAATATCTCATCTCCCATCCATGGAATATCTCCCATCCATGGAATATTTCATCTCCCATCCATGGAATATCTCCCATCCCTGGAATATCTCCCATCCATGGAATATTTCCTCTCCCATCCATGGAATATCTCCCATCCATGGAATATCTCCCATCCATGGAATATCTCCCATCCATGGAATATCTCATCTCCCATCCATGGAATATCTCATCTCCCATCCATGGAATATCTCATCTCCCATCCATGGAATATCTCCCATCCATGGAATATCTCCCAGCCCTGAATGCCGGAGGGTTTTCCTCCAGCTCTTGGTCCTGGAGGGATTTTCCACCCCATCCCTCACAGCTGGTCTGGAGGATCCCGTTCCTGCTGGACTCTCCTTCCTTGGCTCCTCCTTCCCGCGTGTCCAACCAAACCTGCTCTGATCCACGACACAATCCCAGATCCATTCCCATTTTTTGTCCCTTTGAGCCTCGCTCTGGCACAGACAAATTCCCCACCTCCTCCATCCAGTGGCTTAGGACACAACTTCCTCCAGAATGGGAAAATCTTGGCATCCAGATCCCAATAAAATTATTTTTTTTCCCTGCTGTCGTTTTAAGCTGTTGGTTTCTCCAAGGCTCCACATCTCCTCAGCATTCCCAAACATCCCATGGTTTTATTCCAACTGCCTGGTTATCCAGGGCCAGGCTGCTTTTCCACTCACCCAAACCTCCTTCGCTTATGAAACACAAAAACCATGGAATGCTGGATGTTTATTTGATCTCTGCTCCCTGGAGAAGGAGTTTAATAATTTAGCAGCAGATCTGAAACTGCTCCATGAGGAATAATTTGCTTTAGGGGGGAAAAAATGAGAGGATTTTTTTCTCCCTTCCCTCTCCCAGATTCCCAAATAAAGGTCTGGTTTGCTTTGGATCGTGTTCGCTCTCCGAAGACTTCACTTTCCCATTAAAATCTTTATTTCACTCCAGATTATTCTACCATTCCTTTGTCTCTCTGCCTTTGGAATGCAGCTGTCACCATGGCTTTTAGGATCCTTCTTCCCATTGGTTCCTGGGAATGCTTTATATCCCCTCGGAACGAGCCAATAAAGGAATTCAGGTGCTTTTGAACCTGCCAAGTGCAGCTCATCAAGGGATGCATGGAAAAGAAGGGCAGGAAGCAACAGATTTGGGGTCATGATTTATTTACTGAGAGCAATTTTTTGGGAGTTTATTGCTTGTTTGGGCTCTCCAGGAATTGTTTTTCCGTATGGAGCAGCACCTCCATGCCTGGAATGTCCCAAAATGAGGGATATCTGTGCCCATGCGCATCCAGAATATCCCTGAATCCCTTCCGTGGGCAGCAGGGATCCACAAACCACATTTTGAGTGTCAAAGCCCTTCTACGCAATTCCTAAAAATTTTTGAAGTTTAACAACCTCTGAAATCACCCAGATTTTCCCAAGATCTGTTCCTGGAGGATCTGTAACTCGGAATCTCAGCAGCCTCAAGGACAGAGCCACACAGGGCTCCTTCCACCAGGAAAAATCCCAATCCCTGCACATCCACACTCTGCTTTTCCCCAGAATCCACAGCCCAGCCTAAAACATCGATCCCTTTGCTCCCAAAGGTTTCTCCTCTCCCTGAGGACACCCCCAAGGAAAAAAAAGCAGGAATAAATCAACAAATCACAGCTTTTCCAACTGCAAACTCCTCCATAAGATCTGCTTCCCATCCTTCCCAAATGGAAACTCACATTTTATTTTATTTTATTTTATTTTATTTTATTTTATTTTATTTTATTTTATTTTATTTTATTTTATTTTATTTTATTTTTATTTTTTTGTATTGTTTTGTATTTCTGTTATTTATTATTAATAATAATTAATAATCATTAACAATATCAATTTATTATTAAATCATTATCTATATAATTATGATAATTTTTAATTATAATATATCTATTTATTTTAGACTTGCCATTTTTTATTTTTCAATATTTCTCATGGGTTCCCTCCTCCCCTCAGAGATTTTTAATGTGTGGCAAATAAAAATTTGAAGCTGAGGATACCGGTCTGATAATTCCTTGGAAAACACTCTCCAGATGTGTCGCTGCTTTTCCACAGGGGGAACGCATTGTGTGTGTCTGGGGGAAAAAAAAGGGGGAAAAAAGGGAATTTCTCCCTAAATTTGGCTTTTGGTTTGAAATAAAGGAAGATGAGCCACACTTTGGGGCTGGAGATGAAAACCAGCACACCCAAAACTTCCAGCATGTGATGAGGATCCAGGAGAGGCCGTTGGAGGAAGGAAAAGTGGGAGAGGGGAAAAAAAAACAGGGAAAAAAAAATCCCACCCAAGTTTAGGAACCAGGAGCAGAAATAGGAGCCTTGTTCCCTTTAAGCTCGGCTAATCTGAGTCAAAACCCACATGAATCAAGTTAAGCTGAGCTCAAACTGCTGCTCCTGCCCACTTGGATGCACTCACACAAATTTCCCAACTTTTCAGTGGCTCCTGCTTTCTTGGGAATCACATTTGCCGTGTTCCCGCTCCCGAGGAGGGCTGGGATTGTTCGGATTTTCCAAGAATTGCTCTTTCACCCCCCGAGTGTTTTCAAAGCATTATCTAATAATCCTCCAGGGAGGTGGGAAAAGTCGGGATCACCATCCCTGTTTTCCAAGGCAGGGAGAATCCAGGATAGGGGGATGGATGGGATTAATCCTGACAATCTGCTGGCTCATGGCCCGGGATCCACTGCCCCGAGCTTCCCTTGGGATGGGAATGCAGGGAAAGACGGGACAGAGGGAGGGAGGGTGGGATGAGCAGGAATTCTGCACCACGAGTCGCTCCAAGGAATTGTTTGCACCAAAAGGATGCACCGGGAAGCTCAGCGGTGCCATCCCTACCCCGTCCCTCAGGGTGCTGATGTCGGCATGGAATGAAGGAGTTTTCCCAAGGTTCTTTCTGCCCGAGCTCCTTCGGACAGGCTGAATTCCGAGAGGGAATGAGCAGCAGGTCCGTGCTAACGGAGCTCTCCGGACGGAGATGGATGAGGGAGCGCTGACCCCGGCGGCCCCGCTGGCAGGGGAGCAGGGACAAACAGCTGGGAGCTGCAATTCCCTCCCCCAGAACAGCTGGATCTGAGGGAGGACATCTGTCCGCACTCTGGGTGGTTTGGGAGGAACAACAACCACGGAGCGAGCCGGGATCCTCGGGATGCGGAACGCGGATCCGCCACCGGGATGGGGCCACGGGGCAGGGACGGGGATGGATGGGGCCTCCCACGGAGCAGAGGTGGGAGGAAGAGCCCTGTTAGGGGGTCACGCACTCCAGACCCTCCTTCCTGTCCCGGGATTGCACGTGAACCACCAAAATTCCATAAATCCAACGGCAGGCATGGAGACTCCGCACCCTACCAGGGCCAAAGAGCCAGACAGGTGGAGGGAAAGTAGGAAATCTCTCCAAACTTTTTTCCACAGCGGCCGGTCCTGGCTTAGCAAAGCTGCTGGAAACTTCTGTGGCTCCAGGAGGGACATTTTTTCCCCTTGGATGTGCCAATCCCGCATCTCACGGCTGTGCCCGGAGCCTCGTGGGTGATGCAAAAGCACCTGAGGATCCCAATTCCAGGAGTTTTCCAGCCCCTCCCTGGCTTCCAGCAGCAGGTGAAGCTCCACAGTGTGAGCACCTGCCCAGCCTCTCCATCCCCGCTTTTGGGAAGCTCACAGCCGCTTCTGCCGAGCTTTCCCTGCTCCAGAGCTGCTTCCTGACTTCCCAGAGAAAGATCCTCGAAAATCTCCATAAGAGCCAGAAAATCCAATTAGTGCAGGTGCTTCATCAGGGAGGAAAATGAAGGCAGAGTTTGCACCTCCTGAGACATCAAAGCCTCAGAAGAGCAAGAAATCCATGTGGGAAACCAAGTTCTGGAGCTCAGGGTTGTTTCTTACCAAGATTTTAGGAAATTCCCTTGGGACATCCTTCACAGGAGCAAGAATGTTGGTTAAGGATTAAGTTCAGCTCTGTTTCCTCAGAAATTTTACTGTCTGGAGCAGTATTTGCATGGAATTGCTGAGTCTGCCCTGGGAGAAGCCAAACACTCCCTGTTGGAGGCACCTTCACCTCAATCCCAGGTGACAGCATGTGGATGACAAACCTTATTCCAGCCAGATTCCAAAGCTGGGAACAGCTGGACATCGGAGTGTCCCACCAGCTCCACCAGCCTTCCCAAACTGGCACCAGAACCCACCAGGAATTCAGTGCAGGAATTTATTGAACACAAATCCATGTAAAGCTGAGCTGGCCAAGAGTCAGGACCGGTGGCCACCGCACCAAGCAGCTCCCAAAAGCTGGAATTCCTTCTCCTAACTTTGGCTGGAAGTTCATCCCAGTTCACAGCAGTTGTGTTTTCCCTTTGTTCTGCTTCCCTGCGCACAAGCCCGTGGCCTGGAGGGAGAAATGCTGCTTGAATATGCAGGAAACCTGGGCCAGATTCCCGTTCTTTTGCTCCTCCAACTCCTTGAAAAGGAAGAGGAGCGGGGTTTTCCAGCCACACGGGTGTCACATCCACGGATCTCTTTGGGAACTCGCTCTCCAAGCCTCATTCCCTTTTGTCTCCTGCTCCAGGAGCGGGGCCGGGGGTGCTGCCAGACCATGGAATGCAGCGCTCACCCCTTGAAAAGTCTTTCAGGAATTCCAACTTCGCACAGGCGTTTGGAGCTGGCCCCGCTGCCAATTCCACATGAGACAATCCGGAGATAAAGGGATGTTTGTGATCCTCCAGGTGTTGGAAAAGGGAGGAACCATTCAGGTGAGGAGTTGGTTGAATTTCCCTGCTCGGGGTGATTGAGCTGCAGGGTTCACCCTCAGCTCTCCACGCCTTTTGCAGCGCCACTTCTGCCCTGCTCAGCACTGCAATCACCTTGATCCCCTTCCCTTTCCTGGTGTTCCCAGCTTTGGGAAGCCTGGAGAGTTTTGCCAGGTTTCCCATCACTGATAGGAGTGGGAAATGGTCCTGAAACTGAGATTTTGGGTTCTTTGTCACTGTCAAGGGGAGGAAATAGCTTAAAAAAATTAATGAAACAACAATTTGGCTTGAGAAATCCTGCAGCAGATTGCTGGGATGCTTCTGGATCCTCCCAAGGGAAGGAGTGCGCCTCCCTGGTGACCCTCCTGGCCCTGGAGCACTTGGAGGAGAACTTCAAGCAGGTAGAACTCACCTGGCATGGGGATTTCATGGCAAACCCATCTCCAGGGCCAAAAGTTGGCTGTGTGGGGGGAATCTTTCTGAAGTGGGATTTGCTGGCAGGGAAAGGCTCAGCCCCGAACTGCCGGAGCCCTCGGGCTTCACTTAACCCCTGCCTGGCCCCCTCAGTCTGAGCCCACGCTAAGCCTGGCTTTGATACGGCCCCACACCCCCTGACAGCTCAGGGGGCATCAAATAAACCCCAGAGCCCCGGGGGATCAGCCCTGGAACAGCCCATGGAGAACGTGGAGCACATGGAGCGTGTGGAGCACAGGGAGCACATGGAACATGTGGATCCCATGGATCCCATGGAGCACGTGGAGCACATGGAACACACGGAGTACATGGAGTCCATGGAGCTCATGGATCACATGGAGCACATGGAGCATGTGGAGTCCATGGAGCACGTGGAGCACATGGAACATGTGGAGCACATGGAGTCCATGGAGCCCATGGATCCCATGGAGCCCATGGAGCACATGGAACATGTGGAGCACATGGAACATGTGGAGCACATGGATCCCATGGATCCCACGGATCACATGGAGCACATGGAGTCCATGGAGCGTGTGTAGCACATGGAACACACAGAGTACATGGAGCCCATGGAGCTCATGGAGCACATGGAACACGTGGAGCACTTGGAGCAGGATTCTCCACCTATCTGAGCAAGGTTTGCCAAGAGGGAAATACTGGGACAGGGAATTTCCCAACATCCCAAGAAGCCTCTGCCATGGACAGATGTTGGGGCTGAGCATTGCTCTGCCCTTGGTGTGTATCCCACAAGGTCCACTGGCTGCTGGCACCGATTTTGTGGGATAATTGCAGGTTTGGGGATCAAACATCACCCCGCTCTTTCTGAGCATCCTGCAAGGTCCATTCCCTGCTGCTCCTCCCAGCTGGAGGAGATTTGTGGGAACCAAGTGCAGCAGGAGCTGATGGACACGGTGAATCCAGCTCAAAGCATTTATGGAGCCACAACCTCAGTTAACCACAGGTGGCTTCCCCCGAGCTGGATGGTACAAATTTCCTGCAAATGGATGGGCAAGAGATGGGGAAAACCACCAGAAAACCATCAAATCCTGGAATGGTTTTGGTTGGAAGGAGATTTGAAAGGTCATCTAAGTTTCAAACCCCCACCATGGGCAGGGACACCTTCCACTATCCCAGGTTGCTCCAGCCTGGCCTTTTCCAGGGATGGGGCAGCCACAGCTTTTTTGGGAATCTGCTGCAGGGCCTCCCCAGCCTCTGAGTAAAGGCCTCAGGTGTCCCCTGGGCAGGGCTGGGGAGAGCAGATGTCACTCCTGCTGTGAGGGGACACCGATCCAACCACGGCCACGCTCCGGAGGGTGGCCCTGACCCCCTGGACAGGCTGTGGAGCCTGCAAGGCTTGGGTCTCTCTCCTTGTCCTAATCCACGCTGGATCAGCTGATTTCATTTCTAATTTCCTCACACATGTGCTCCGGCACAGCTGTGGAACATGAGCCGAGTCTGCAGAGGAAATCCTGAGATTTACACAGGCCCCAGTGGATTATAAAAACCTGGAAACCGGACAGATAACACTCATGGAACAGACTCGAAACATGCTGGGGAGAAAAAAACCCTCACAATAGATTAAAACCTGCTGTTCCCTGCTAAATGTAAAAATGTCTTTTCCAACACTTTGAACTACTGTGGTGAAACTTTGTAGGTAGCTGTCGTTTCAAAGGTGCAATCTTCAGGAGGATTGTTTTCCTTTTTTTAATTTTTTTTTTTTAATGGATTTGCGAAAGTTGCAATAAAAGAGTCCTTAAAAGGCCTTGACCTGGAGGGCTGCGAGCCTTTAGCTTGACAAGGTTCAGCCCTAAACCCTGTGCAGCTTCCAGAGCTTCTGAGAACTTCCAAAACCCGAGCTGGCTGCCGATGTTACAGCCCAAGGTGGTGGGAGGAAGAAGTAAACAGTTCCTGTTGGGAGATGTTGCGTTTTCCATCCCACCGGAGCCAGTTGGACGCTCCGTGGGTTTCTGACAGGGGACAGGGCTGTTTTCCCAGCTTCCCCCTGCCTATGGAAAGGCAGCTGGAGGGGGAATGATCCCAGAGAAAAGGAGGCTCAGGAGGAATATTCTGGCTCTGCACAGGAGGGGGAAGCTGGGGGGGTCGGGCTCTGCTCCCAGGGAACAGGGACAGGAGGAGAGGAAAAAGCCCCAGGCTGCACCAGGGGAAGTTCAGGTTGGACAGCAGCAGGAATTTCCCCATGGAAAGGGCACTCAGGCCTTGGAACTGCCCAGGGAGGGTTGGAATGCCCATCCCTGGAGGTGTCCAAGGAATTCCTGGAGGTGGCAGCTGGAGCTCTGGGCTGGGGACAAGGTGGGGATCAGGCACAGCTTGGACTCGATGGTCCTGGAGATTTATTTCCAACCTCAGTGATTCCACAATTCTGTGATTTTGAATTAATTCAGCCAACGACCTCAGGGATGCTGCTGTCCTGGAGAGACATTTTCCTATTCCCCATCTCAGCAGGAAGGATTTTTTCCACCCATTTTCCAGTTGTCTGCTGGCTCAGAGCTGCCATTTTTGGGCTCCTGCTGGTCTCCAGCTGCATCAGTGGGATCAGAACGAAGCCCAAGGTCAGGCTGGGTTTTCTTGAGCTTTCAAGTGGGATTTATTGCTTTTCCTAGGATCAATGACTTCAGCATTTGGGCTGCCAAGCTGTGCTGGGTCACGTCCATCCAGGGTCAGAGTCTCTTGTTTGGAGGCCACTTCTTCCCCCAAGAATTGTGGGAACCTCGCTTCCATTTTATCTTGAGCATCAAAAGAATTTCGAGGAGGGGTCAGATGAAAGTCTGGGGGCTTTCCTCCCTTATTTCTGTGAAGAACAAACCAGGATGGTTTGGGGTTTGTGAAAGCAAAATCAGCTTGAGCTGGATCTCAGATCTATTTTATCTCAGTCCCTAATCTTTCATTTGAATTTGGGGTTTCCAAACCAAAACCCCAGGAAGACTTTGTGAAAAAAACCAACCTGAACTCCGACCTCCTCCACACATTCCAGGCGGTTGCTGAGAGGAATTCTCCTCCGAGTTCATCTGAATCAAACTGTGACAAGGAAAAACCTCGGCTGGCACCCACCCCCCCTCAAAAAGATCAAATCCCACCCCGAGAGGGGCAGGAAGAGAAACAGGGAAAGGCAGACAAGACCTGGCTTGGTGTCTGTGCCACCAAAATGCTCCAGGCTGGAGCTGTTCCAATGCAAAGCACCAAGTCCAGGCATCTCCTGACCTTCAGCAGGGCTTGAGACACTCAAAACATTGCAATATCCTAGGATGAGACAAAGGAGAAGCTGCTGAGATTTCCCTGGAATGCCGGAGTTGTTGGAGCAGCCAAGAGAACAAAGCAGTTGGAGTCTGAGCTCTCCATGAGCTGATGGAGAAGGTTTGAAGACTCCTCATGATGGTTCTTTGAAGGGTTTTGTAATGTTCTCCTCAAAAAGGGGCATCGCTTCTGTCCCAGATGAGTTCAAAGTTTGGATTTTTGTTTGGGATCTGGAGGAAGCTGGGCAGTGCACAAGGCTCAGGTTTAAACGTGGTCCAGCGTTTGGATTTTGAACCCTTAATATCCAGCAAGAGTCAGGTCTTGGCAGATGGTCAGTGACACAAAAACTCAGTCCCTGCAGGTCAATTTTTCCACCAGTAACATGATCCCCCACTCAAAAAAAGTCATTTCCATCCTCTCCCCCTGGAATCTGTGTGTCTCCTCTTGGATCCAACTCTTTCCAAAAATCACTTCCCATTTGAAAAATTGATTTCCTCCATCCTAAATCTGCATTAAGTTCCCCATATTGTGTTTTTCCCAATTATCCATTCTGCTCCTCGCGTCAAAAGTCATCCCCTGAGAAGTTTGTGACATAAACTGTGGCTTTTGACCCAGAATTGGAGCTTCCTGGGGTGTTTTTATTTGCAGTTCTCCCACTCCAGGAACCAAAAAGTAGCCAAATGAAAACCTGCCCACGACACGTTCACACAAATCATCTTGTTATTTTTTTGCTGTAATTTTTATTATTTATTTGCTGCGCGCCACTCAAATTAAATGGGAAAAAGAATGAGCAAAGCTGAATTTGTGGTGATGCCTTTATAATTTAATTTTGTGTTTCAAAATTTTGCTGTGAATAGGCCAGCGCAGAGATCCTGTCATGGTCTCAAGGACAAAATTAGGGTGAAGTTGGACATTTATAGAAGTCCTCAGGGAGGGATTTTCACACTCACAGCATCCCTCGAGTTGCTTCTTCCAGGCATTTCCAGCCCTTGGACTTCTCCACCGCTTTTCCATGGCCTTGTCCACCACTTTTCCATGGCTTTGTGCACCACTTTTCCATGGCTTTGTGCACCACTTTTCCATGGCTTTGTGCACCACTTTTCCATGGCTTTGTCCACCATTTTTCCAAGGCCTTGTCCATTACTTTTCCAAGGCCTTGTCCATTATTTTTCCATGGTTTTGTCCATCACTTTTCCATAGCTTTGTCTACCATTTTTCCACAGTATTGTCCACCACTTTTCCATGCCCACTCTGCTCTGGGCACATTCCAGGTGACACCAGGTTGTGGATTATCCCACAGGATCCACATTTTTTGCAGGCACAGAGCCAGAAATCCCAAATCTGCCCCACACCCCGTGCCCAGCAAAGGGAACAATTCCCAGCCCAGGCACTGCACTTCCACAGGGATCCGAGCGGGATCATTTTCCCTTTGGAAAACCAAAGGCCCAGACTTGGGGATTTTATTGGAGCGTAAAGTTGGACAATTAAACTCTTCAGGGAGGAGATTTCTCGAGGCAGTTTCGTCAAGCAGCTTTTTCCAGCTGAGCCTGGGCCCCAAAATAACGAGAGCCCGAACACAGAGCCGCTGTTTGCCGGTCGGGAGCGCGATCCTGGGAATGTCAACCGGGAGCCTGGTGAGTTTTCCTCCTTAATGAGGTGCGAAAAGTCAACGGAGCCACGTGGCTCTCGCAGGGGAGCCGTGGGGAGGCTGTTCCAGGGCCAGCTCCTTCCACCCTGCCCTGCTCCAAACCCCCACAGCCGCCCTTTGACAGCCACGGATCCAGCCCTGCTTCCCTTCCCTGATGGCAAAACAGGGAGAGCCTGGAAATCCTGGAAATCCCTGGAGAGCCCAGTGGCACCTGGCTCCATCCATTCCTCCAAAGGTTTCTCTGCTGAGGGGATTCAAGCCCCGAAATTTGGCTGATTTGGGGTGTTTTTCAGTGCCTCTCTAAAGGATGGATCCAACCCGGAGCATCCTGGTCATGGACAGGAACAACGCTGAGACCGAGGCACTGGGTTATTCCTTATTTCTGGGCTCCCAAAGAGCTGAAATCCAAATTAAATGCCAAAATGAGGGCACTGTGGGCTGTGCTCCCCATGGGAAGTGATTCTGGAAATCCTGGAACACGGAGAGCTCAGCAGCACCTTGCTCCATCCATTCTTCCAAGGGTTTCTTTGCTGACAGGATTCATCCAGTGGAATTTGGCTGATTTTTGGGTGTATTTCAGTGCCTCTCTGCAGGGTGGGTTTTGTCCTGCCAGGCTCACGATCCACCTGGGATGATCCTGGTCCTCGGGAGAGTGAGGCACTGGGTATTCCTTATTTCTGGGTTCCCAAAGAGATGAAATCTGAATTAAATGCCAAAATTAGGGCACTGTGGGCTGTGCTGCCCACTAAAGTCACCCAGCACTTTGTACCATCACCTCCAGGGCTGAAAACACAGTAGAAAACATTCTTCCTGGTGCTTATGGCAGAGAATTCCAGGTAGAAGTCAGCTGCACATTGGATTCTTTTCGGAAATTTCCAGTATATCCCACTACAGACCCTGAGATGAACTCCTCAGCTTGTCCTGGGATACTTCCACAGCCCAGGAGAGGCCGAGGGAATTTCCACAAGGAGGAGAAGCATCCAGAACCATTTGTGGGAGCGGAGCAGGCTGGGAAGCGGGATTTGGGATCCGGGGAAGCAGGGACAGGTTGCCTCCGAGCTGCTCCTGGCACATGTTCCCGGCCGCCTGTTGCTGTCTCCGAACAGATGTGGGCAGTTTGTGGGATGATGAAGTATTGGATCTGTTTCTCCTTCAGGGATTATTCCTACCAAATAAATCTGCAGGTTTATATGTTTAACAGCTGACGGGAGATCCCTTTTCCCTCCCCTTCCCTGTTCTGTTATTCCTTGCAGCCGGAGCCAAAACAAGGCTTTTAAGGCAGGGAGAGGAGGGGGGAATGCTCAGGATGGGATTTGGGAAATTCTGGAGACAACGCTCCAGTGAGTGGGGGCAAAACATCCTGCCCAAAACACAGCTCATGGATCCATCTCAGCTTGTTTCAGGATGGGTCCTGGACTCCAGGAGCGTTGGTTTAACCACCAGGTCATAAATTCGTCTGGGAGCTTTAGAATTTGTGGTCTGGGGAAAGATCTTTCCCTCTCTCCTGGTGGTATTAGATTAATTCATTTTTTTTCCTCTTTCTTTCTTTCGGAGCTGCCTTGGGCTTGGGTTTGCAGTGGTTTGAATTCCTCTGAAAATATCCCCTGATCAGCCCCGGAATGAAAGGCAGAGAGCGTGTGATGAAGGAGCCCAACCTGTTGGCAAGGGCATCCCAGGTTTTCCTTGGGAATGTCAGGTTGATCCAGAGGCATGAACCGAGGCATGGATGTTGATATTTGGACGTCTCCTTTTTAGGGAGAGGGCCTGAACTTCCTTTAAAGCCCCTCCAAACCCAGCCTGGAAGGCTCGGCCGTGGCTCCTGGATGTCTGGTGCCAGAGATCCTCCTGCAGGGCTTTGCTCCCTAAATCCTCCTTTCAGTTCCAAACTTCCCCTTGTTCCATAAACTTGCTCCCTAAATCCTCCTTTCAGTTCCAAACTTCCCCTTGTTCCATAAACATCCAGTCCCAGCTGCCAGCTCTGGAGGAAAAAGGGACGTGCAGGAAACACTTGGTCCTTAAAATGATGCAGCCACCTGAAAAGCTCCAGGACGGTTTTACCTGGAATATTCCTCAAGGGATGGGGGATTCCTGGAGACTCAGCTGCTCTGGGAAAGGAGCCCAATCCAGCACTCAGTCCCTGCCCATGGGAGCCAGGGAGCAGCTGCTCAAGGGTGTCCTGGAATTATGGAATATCCAAACTTGGAAGGATCAACGATTCCAACCCCCAGCCCTGCACAGCACATCCCAAAAATCACCCCACGGTGAAAAAAATCACATCCTGACACTCGGCCATGATCATCATCCTCATCCTAATCCCAAAGGCACCGTGAGGAGAGGGAAGTGGTGATGGATTCAGCTCATCCAGAGGCTCAGGAAGCCAAGGAAGCAGATCCCACTTGGGTGGAGCAGGAAGGTGTGTGGCGGTGTTTGAGTCTCCCTGCTCGTTTGGCCATGGATTGAAAAGCTGAGCCCTCGGCAGGAGGAAGTCGAGGATCCATGGGGAGGCTGTGGAAAACCGGGAAAGGTGACTGGGAATGAGGGTTTGGAGAAGGACCAATGCCCTCAGTGACAAGGACAAGGTTGGACTCATGCACCGTTGGAATTGCTGGTCTTAAAGGGCTTTTCCAGCTTCCAGGATTCTCTGATTCCGTGTTTTCCTCGGCTGCTGTGCTTGGGATGGGGATGTGGCCGTGCCCATCCTCCCCCTGGGAATACAGGGCCGTATCCCTGTGGGAATGGCGGCTGCTGAGGGGTTTTTAGGACAAAGAGGATACTTGGAGCAAGTCTGGGACAAATCCCCTTGGCTTGTGGGTTTTCCAACCTCACCCTTTGCGCGCCTTTTCCTCCCCTTCATTAGAGTAATTAATGAGATAATTAAATGAGCACAGACAAAACAACGGGATCCACGTGGAGATGGGGAAGCTGTTGGAATCCTGACTTTATCCCTGACTCCTGTGGCCAATCCAGGGAACGTGCCTCCGGAGGCGTCTCCCAGACCGTGCTGAATCACCCAGCAATTTGGGAAGAAAAAAGCCGGAGGAGTTCTCGTGTTACCCGGGAAAAGCCAATGGAAGAAGGACAGAGCCACTTCCAAAATAAAGCCTGGGGTTAACACATTTCACAACAGCAAAATCTTTTCCCAGCTTGTCCCTTATTTAATGGTTAAATGGAGGGAATTGCTGTGGGATCCCACAGGGACAAACCTGCTCGTGGTCTCATCCCCCCTCATCCCACAGCAAAGCCAAGCAGGGAAAAAAAATATCTTATTTGTAGCCTGTTTTAGACCTGGACAACACAAAATAACCCAATTTTAAATTTTTTTTTTTTAAATTTTACACCCCGGTTTGAGTGGATGACCACGATATTACACAGCTTTGAGGGAACTTTGGCAGCTTCTCTCGCTGTTTTACAGCACAGTTGTTCTTCGAAACAAAAGGTTTGGATTAATGGTGTTTTAATGTCCAGGATATGACAGAAATGAAATGCAGGAACAGTTGGCTCGCACACTGGGAGTCGAGTCAAGCTCAAATTTGGCCGCCAGCCCGCGGAGCTCCTCTGGGACACCCGAAAGGGGTGTGAACATTAACTCATAGAGCCATAACCCCGCTGCTCCCGAGCCTGCTCAGCCTCCCACTAATGCAATAATTGAATCAAAACCATCTTCAATTGTGTTAAAAACAACTTTGAACGCTGGAGAAAGGCTCAAAAGCCCAGCAAACCACACATCCCGAGCTATTTAAAGGTCTGGATAACTCCATTTTCCTGCTGAAGGTGAACCTCTGGCACAGGGAGAAGCTTTGGTTGCATTTATTAAGATTTAACAAATTACCCCCCAAAAAGCAGCACTGATTTGGCTTTTTTGTTGTTCCAAGACAACATAAATCCTCGAAATACCCGGAGCAGAAGGCAGGGATAATTATCACTGAAATATCTCTGACATTTCCTTCAGGGTTTGTGAAATCCTCAAGGCCTCTTTCTATCTTTGTCAGTGCCTTCCTCTGCTTCCTACGACCACGTGCCTTAACTCCTCCATCTCTCCAGCCTCCAACTCTTCTGTTCCATTGTGTGCTTGACTTCATTTCGGTGCCAGCTTCTTCCACTCTGTTCTTCTTTCTTCTTTTATTTATTTTTTTTTCCCTTCGTTTTGGTAATTGGGAACAGGCAGAAGTTTGGGTATTTAAAAAAAAAATAAAAAATAAAGCAGCAAAAAAAAAAAACCAAGGAAAAAAAACCCCAAAATGTTCCACATAATTGAGAGTAGTTAACAAAGCGTGAAACGAAATAAAAAAACACCATCCGGTGCTGATGTCAACGTTCATAAATGCAGGAGTGCTTGGAGCCATCCAGGAGAGATTGGAGCTGCATCCCGGCTTTTGGGATGACTTTGTTGCTGCTGTTCCATGGTATTTTTAGGAGTTTTTGATCAGATCACTTTTTGGCCTGTGGGATTTGCTCAAACGCTTCAGGTCTCCTGCTCTGGGTACTTGGTGTGTCGCGGCTGTTTCCCTAAATTATCCCACACACCACCCTCTGGGCACTGGCTGGGGGTTTGAGCAGAATTCCTGAATTCCTGAATTCCTGAATCCCAGAATCCCAGAATCCCTGAATCCCAGAATTCCTGAATTCCTGAATCCCAAAATCCCAGAATCCCAGAATCCCAGAATCCCAGAATCCCAGAATCCCAGAATCCCAGAATCCCAGAACTGAGGCTGGAAAAGCCCACCAAGATCCTCGAGTCCCAGCTGTGCCCGGTGCCCACCTTGTCCCCAGCCCAGAGCTCCGAGTGCCGCCTCCAGGAATTCCTTGGACACCTCCAGGGATGGGCACTCCAAACCTCCCTGAGAGCTCCTTCCTCTGCCTGCCCACCCTTTCCAGGAGGAAATTCCTCTTGAATTGTGGCCACCCTTGATGAAGTCTCCTTCTGCTCTTGCTGAAGGTCAGAAAGGCCCACGAGGAGGAAGAATTAATAGGGAAGAGACTCAATATCCACTGGATTTCCATGAGAGGTTGAAGAGGCACCTCAGTGGTGCTGCCAGGCTGGGAGTTGGAAGGTCCAGAGCCAGAAGCCATCTGACATTTGACTTTGTCACCGACTGAAAAGTTCCCAAGGAGAGAGGAACCAGCAGATTTTCATCTGGGTTTTTTCAGCATTTTCCTTCTGCTCATTCCTCCGGCAGATTTCCCAGTGGCCACATCCACGAGGACAACCAGCTCCAGCACATCTTTTCCAGTGTTTTACTTGTCAGGATGGATTTCCCTGGAGCTGGGGGTGTCCTGCCAGCGGATTTTGCCCCCCAGGTTGGAGCTCTGTGGTCAGGTTGTGCCTCCAGCAGTGCCGGTGGCAGCTGCTTTGTGTCTGTCAGTGTGACCTCGGCATAACACGGCAAAAATCGATTCCTTCTCCGTTTCTCCTGTCCCCACCCCGAGCCCCTCAGCAGCAAAGTTGATTTCCTGGTTGCGATTAGGGATGGTTTACATCCACTTCCTAACGTTGTTTTCCTTTTATTCCTATCATTTAAACAGAATTCCGGGGATCGTTGCTTTGCCCGGACATCTGCGCTTCCAACTTTGCCAGCTCTGGGATGCTGAAATCCAGCTCATCCCAGAGGATTTGCACGGGGCTGAGGCTCCGACCTGCACTTCTCCCTGTGAAATCCCAACCCCCTCTGTCATCCCAGCACTTCCAAGTGGAGCTGGAAGAGGCTCTGCAGGAATTAGAGCACTTAGAGGAAAGTGTGATGTTAAATCCCTACGTGCCAAAGCCACCGGGATGAGTAATAACGAGGTGTCAGACTGACACTGATCCTCTTCCCACGGAAAAGGGGGGATGGAGCCGGCCCGAGCCGGGCACAGGAGGAGCTGTGAGGATGGATGAGAAGCTCCTTCCCTGCTCATCCTCCCTCCGAGGAAAAGCTGGGTGAGCTCTGTGGAGATTTCTCTCCTCCAACGCTGTCAGCACGAGTCCAACCCTCCCTGCCCATTCCCACCCCGGGAGGAGGGAGAGGGAAGGTGAAAGGGAAGCTGGCAGTCCTTGTGAGCTCGTTTTTCCCTGCTGGAATTAAGTCATGCTGTTGAGTAAAGAGGTGGATTCACTTCTTCCATGAGTTCCCTGCCACGCTCCGAGGGGGAGAGGAGCTCGTTCCTTCAGCATATTTGGGAATTGTCTGTCCTGAATTTCAGGCTCCTCTTTGCCTTTTCCAGAGGGAGTTTATTCCTTGCTGAAGGCAGAGCAGGAATTCCAGGAGGATTAGGAGGCTGCACCTTGAGGAAAGGTCATTCCTGAAAAAGAAAAGGATGATGGAGTGGCCGTCAAGGGCAGAGCACCTGATCCTCTGGGAGAGCAGCGTGGATTTGGGATCAGCAGTGGGAATGATGGCTTGACTGCACCCACACCTCACGGGATTCCATCACCTCACTCAGCTGGGAATCACACAGCAGCTGGACTCTGGGATTTGCCTCCTTTACCCCCCCCAAAAAAAAGACTCAGAATATTTCCACACTGTGTCCCCTTGGGAAAGTCCCACTCAGGCAGCCAAAACAAAATGTTCTGACCTTATTCCTACAAAATTGTTTCGGAAGCTTTGACTCCTCCTCTTGTGGCTCCATCCTTTGCCTTTGGCAGAATCCCTCTGGTTTTATGAGCTCTGGGAGGGGTCATTAGCGTGATTCCAACTCCCTGACAATCCAGTGAAATAAGTGGTTTCTCCACCCTCAGATCCCAGCTGGCTCCCGAGAAACAAGTGACATTCCCAAAAAACCCTGTGCTCACCTCTGCTGGGCACTTCTCAGCCTTTGCTCTGAGCCAGCAGCAGGGAATTTCTGGGAATATTTCCTTGTTTCAAGCTCTCCTCCTTTCCTGCTTTACCATCCTTATAATTCTCATTCCTGGGAGGGGTGGATACCTCCCTCTATCCTATAAAAATCCAGTTATCCTGGTTATTCCTGCTGTGAATAAAGGATTGAAGCACCTGCTGTGGCGTCTCAGGATGCAAGATCCAACTTCCCTCTTGGTTAAATCCAGAGTTGTGACAACTTCAGGAGAAGGCAGGAGAGGGATTGTGCTCCCAAAATGATTCCCATGGATATTTCTGGAGCAGGGACCACACAGTCCTGGACAGACAGAAGTTTAAATACCTTTTTTTTCTTTTCATTCCGCCTGTGCCTGCCCAGGATTCACAGGGAGTGTTGTAATATTGTCCTCCCAATTTCCTGGCTTAACTCTGTGAGGCAGATGCCAAGGGAAAACCAGGAGGGCATTCCAGTAATTCAGATGCAGTGATAACAGGAAATTCCGGGAGCAAGCACCAGCAAGTCAGGAAAAGACATTTGGGCAGGAAAACTGGGATCACAAACACTGCTTATGGGAGCCCCTTGAGGCCTCAAAATCCACAGATCCATCCATTCCCTTCTGGAATTTTACAGTTATTGGCTGTAAGACTCAGACTGGATCCCTGTTTAATGAATTCCAGCTCCAGCAGCCTGGGATGGTGGAAGATGTCCCTCCCCATCCTGGGAGATGGAATGGGAAAAGTTTTGGTCTGCTCCAACCCAAACCAGTCCGGGATTCCATGGATCCATTCCTCTGGATCCAGAGCAATCCCTGCACCTATTTTCCAAGGAATCACACAGGGAATGACCCAATTTTGCCACCTTGCAGGGATGCACAACCCCCAGCACTGCCCTGCCATGGGGAAATAAAGCAGAAATAAATATTTAGGGGGAAAATAAAATCACATTTTAAAAAAAACTTGCAATTCCACAAGCCTTATCCATAAAGGATCCATATTCCATGGATGGGGAAAAGGCTGTGCTGTGTTTTCTGTAGCTGCCATGAAATCCCATTCCCAGGCTGGATTTTATTCCTGGAGGTGCCTTTGAATGAAGGGTTTTTAGCAGCATTTGTGACTCAACCCTAAACATGGCAACTGTTGCTAACAGCGGGCAACAATTAACAAATTAATCTCAACTCAGGCACACGCTGGGGACCTGATTTTCCTGGGAAATGAGAAGGGAATTTTGCTCTGCTCCTTTGATTTAAGCTGTTTTTTTCCAGGCCCTGAATTTTGCACCCACTTGGCCGAGTCACCTTCCCCAGGAAAAACCAAAGGGTGCAGAGGGGAGAAATTGTCCTGCTCAGAGGTCCCATCATCTGATGGAGCAGGAGAAGACCCCACTGTGGGGTTTCTTATCATTCCAGGCTGTTTTCCTGCCAGGAATCTCCCATTCTCCTTGGGAATGCTTTAAATGCTGCCAAAGTGCTCCTGGAGTAGGGAATTTTGTGAGCACTGGCACTGGGATGAGAGCAGCACACCTGATCCTCAAGAAAACTCTATAATGGCCCAAATTCCGGACAGTTCCCATGTTTTTCCCAAGGATTTTCTTGTCTCCCAGAAGAGGTTGCAGGAAATTGAAGGACCTGAAATTCAGAGGCATTTTTGGCGGCGGAAAATGCAGGATGGAGGGAGCACCCGGAGCCAGCCGGGATAATATTCCCCCTCACCCTCCAGCCACCAGAAACCTGAGGGAAAATGTCATTTTATTAAAGTGTCATTTTATTAAATTGTCCTTTTATTAAAATATCTTTTTATTAAACCTTCAATAGTGAAGCAGAGACTGCAGAGCTGCTGCAGCTCGGCTGCAACCAAAAAAAATCTCCCTAAAAACACTTTTTTGTCATTAATTTCAGGGTTTCAAGCAAAGAAAACTACAAGTGGGTGTGAGGAGACCCAGCTGGGCCATTCCTGACCTGTAACCATGAAAAATGCCACAAAAATCCTGGAATATTGTCATTCCAGGCCTTGGGTTTTCAGGAAAATGCAGAGAGGAAGGCTGCATTATCCAGGGAATGCTGCAATGCCACACAGCTTGGTGCGCTCTTTCATTTACAAAATAGAATTCCAAGGAGAAAAGAATTCCAAGGAGAAAAGGTAAGGAAAATCTGAGGAAAGGCTGAAGAAAGGGTGAGAAAAAGTTGAGGAAAAGCTGAGGAAAGGCCGAAGAAAACCCGAGGAAAGGCTGAGGAAAGGCCCAAGGAAAACCCAAGGCAAAGCCAAGGAAAGGCTGAGGAAAGGCCGAGGAAAGGCCCAAGAAAAAGACAAGAAAAGGGTGAGGAAAGGCCAAGGAAAAGCTGAGGAAAGCCCCAGGAAAGGCAAAGGAAAGGCTCAAGAAAAAGCCAAGGAACGGCTGAGGAAAGGCCAAGGAAAGGCCGAGGAAGGGCTGAGGAAAGGCTGAGGAAAGTTGAGGAAAAGCTGAGGAAAGGCCAAAAAAGGCTGAGGAAAGGCTGAAGAAAGGCCGAGGAAAGGTTGAGAAAAGGCTGAGGAAAGGCCAAGGAAGGGCCGAAGAAAGGTTGAGGAAAGGCCCAAAGAAAAGCTGAGGAAAGCCTGAGGAAAGGTTGAAGAAAGGCCGAGGAAAGGCTGAGGAAAGGCCGAGGAAAGGCTGAGGAAAGGCCGAGGAAAGGCCGAGGAAAGGCTGAGGAAAGGCTGAGGAAAGGCTGAGGAAGGGCTGAGGAAAGGTTGAAGAAAGGCCGAGGAAAGGCTGAGGAAAGGCCAAGGAAGGGCTGAGGAAAGGCCGAGGAAAGGCTGAGGAAAGGCTGAGGAAAGGTTGAAGAAGGGCTGAGGAAAGGTTGAAGAAAGGCCGAGGAAAGGCTGAGGAAAGGCCAAGGAAAGGCTGAGGAAAGGTTGAAGAAAGGCCGAGGAAAGGCTGAGGAAAGGCTGAGGAAAGGCTGAGGAAAGGCTGAGGAAAGGCTGAGGAAAGGCTGAGGAAAGGTTGAAGAAAGGCCAAGGAAAGGCTGAGGAAGGGCTGAGGAAAGGCTGAGGAAAAGGCCGAGGAAAGGCTGCCCTGACTGGCCCTGGGAACACAAGGCCATCCAGCCGGGATCCCGCTGTTGGGAATGCTCCAGCTCCATCCCCGAGGTCTGCCCAGAGCTTTCCAACAAACCCTGGGCAGACAGCGAGGAAATCACCCAGTGACAGCCACTAAAAACCTGCTGGAAACCATTCCAAGGCAGGCCAGGCCTGGCTGGAGCGGCCTCTCTCCCTGACAGACCTCCCCGCTCACTCCTTTAGCTCTGCTCCTTTTTCCCTGCCTTTTTTCCCACAGAATTGGACGGGACATGACTTCCTATCGCTCCCAAATTGCTTCCGTCGGCTCGTGGGGGAGCGAGCAGCACATAAATATGGTAATTTTCCCTCCGAGGCCTGGAGAAGACGATGAGGAGAGAGGTTGGATATGCAGATGGAGAAATGATTAACCAGGCGCTGTCCTTTATCTGTCTGGAAGTCCTCTGGAAAAGAAAGGTTAAGGAAAAAAATCCAGGAGCAAGTGGCCTTGGAGCTCATTAATCCGTCTCTTTTTGTTGGCACCGGGCAGGTCCTTGGCCCCCAGGGGCTCTCAGGGTCTGCTTCAACATTTTTCCTTGATAACCAAAGCGGTTTTTCGTGGCCAGCAGTGACTAAGAGGTGGATTCAGAGCTGTTACCTCACCTTACCCCCATTTTTTTAGGATCACAGGACAACCCAACCATCAGGAGCTGGCCCAGGCAGTGCTTTTAATGTGATTTCCAGCAGGAAAAGCTCTGGAGTTTGGATGGGACACAGCCTGGGTTTCTCTGGATTTAAATAAAGAGCTGGAAAGAGAGGGAATATCTGAAAGCACAACTCTCCTTAACAAGGGAGTCTCGACCGGCAGAGTTGGGATTTTTCCAAGTATTTTCATTGTTTTGCTCCATTAGAAAAAAGCAGCCCACGTTCCCAATATGCCAAACATGTAAAATTGGAGAAAACTATTCCAAGGAGGTCCTTGGGGCAGTGAATCCCATCCTGTCCTGGTCAGCAGCTGGGCTGTGCCCTTCTCCAGCAGTTCCCAGGAGCAACATTCCCAATTCCTCTGGAGAATGGATGCCCCAAGCCGTGCCCACAGCACGGCACGTCCCAAATGGGAAGAGCCAGCACATCCCAGAGTCAGGGACTCTGCAGGAAAAAGCTGCTCCAGGAGCATCACCATCCCCGTGGGAATGGGGAAACTGAGGCACAGGTGACACAAGGGGGGTGTCCATGGAGTATCAGAATGGTTTGGTTGGAAGAAACCTCAGAAATGATCCAATTCCATTCTTTGCCATGGGCAGGGCACCTTCTGCTATGCCGGGCTGCTGTGACCCCATTTCCTGAGCCTCCAGAGGAAAATGAGCTCCAGGGAAGGGATAAAAGCAAAGCAGAGCAAAGCAAATCTACTTTTCCCTTCCTTCCCACAGGGAATGTGGCAGGAGAGGGAGGAGAAAGGGTTAAAGGGATCCATCCAGGCAGGGATCACAGGATTCTGGAACCCCTTTTGGCAGCCTGGAATGTGGAAATCACAAGGATTTCGTTTTGCTGTGGCCCAAAAATGTGCTTGATCTGAGGGCTGCGGCTTTTCTGCAGCTTTCAGAGAAAGGGAAACTGAGGCACGGGTGATACAAAGGCGATGTCCATGGAATATCAGAATGATTTTGTTGGAAGGGACTTTAAAAACGATCCAATTCCACCCCTGAGACGGGCAGGGACACCTCCCACTATCCCAGGCTGCTGCAATCCCATTCCCAGAGGAAAACGAACTCCGGGGAAGAGATAAAATCAAAGCAGAGCAAAGCAAATCCACTTTTCCCTTCCTTCCCACAGGAGAGGGAGGAGAAGGGGTTAAAGGGATCCATCCAGGATCACGGGAGACCCTCCTTTGGCAGGGATGGGGCTGAATAATTCAGCAGCTCCCGAACCCTGGGCCAGCAGCTCCCACTCTCTCCCTGCTCCTGCCAGCCCGTCCTCAGGGAGCCATGGCAACGCTCCGGGCGCCAGGAATATGGAAATCACAAGGATTTCGTTTTGCTGCGGCACAAAAAAAATAAAAAAAAATAAAAAAAAAAAAAGTTGTTTGATCTGAGGGTTGCGGCTTTTCTGCAGCTTTCAGCGAAGAATCATTTCTGTATTCATATCTCCCATTCAGCTGTCAGTTAGCAGCTCCGAAAAACCCCAAACATGGAAATTAAAAAAGGCCGAAAGATTCTCCAGGAAAGAAAAAAAAAATCGAAATAATTTCGTTTTTCTGGGCTGGGTTAACACTTGAGGTGCTGGAGGGATTTCATGCTGATGTCAGAGGGGTTGGAGAGGGATCTGCCTTGAGTGTGTCCAAAGGAGTGGGAAATAGGGGAGATTTCAATGGAATTTTGGCGGGAGAGACAAGGATGGGATCAGGTTGGGATCAGGATTGGATCAGAATGGGATCAGGTTGGGATCAGGATGGGATCAGGATGGAATCAGGATTGGAGCAGGATGGGATCAGGTGGGGATCAGGATTGGATCAGAATGGGATCAGGTTGGGATCAGGATGGAATCAGGATGGAATCAGGATTGGAGCAGGATGGGATCAGGTTGGGATCAGGATGGGATCAGGATGGGATCAGGATGGGATCAGGTTGGGATCAGGATGGGATCAGGATGGAATCAGGATGGAATCAGGATTGGATCAGGATGGGATCAGGTTGGGATCAGGATGGAATCAGGATGGAATCAGGATTGGAGCAGGATGGGATCAGGATGGGACCAGCAGGATGCAGGTGCCACCTTCAGTGCTCTTCCCTTGGGAATCTGCCTCACCCCGGGAGTGTGGGATGCCCAGGCCGATGGGAAGAGCTCAGCCCCGCAGGAATTTCCAGCTTTTTTGGGATATCAGCACTCAGAGCTCCTCCAGAGGCGGCTCCTAAGCACTCCAGAATTCCAGGAAAATCAATCCTGACCCTCTGGCTTCCCGTGGAGGAGCGGGTGGGCAGCAGCTGCCTGTGCAAGCTGCCAAGGGAGCAGGGGATGGAGTTAATGGGAGAGCTCCGGCTCGTTTTCCCTCCCGGTAAATCCAGTTAAAAGCTGGAACAGCTTGGAGCAGGGAGCAGGGGCTCAGCAGCTGCTGCTGGGACAGTTTGTGACCTCTGCGGGTTGGCAAAGAGGGGAGGCTCCTGTAACACATCCCGGGAAGCTGCTCCCGCTCCTCCGAGCTTGGAACTTCTGCTGGAGCCGAGTTTGAAACGCTCAGAATTCCCTGGAGCTCGGGGGGTTCCTCTGAGGCGCTGCCGCAATGCGGGAAAATCCCAATTTTCCCAAAAGACACCTGGGAAGGGACAGCTTTGGGTGGATTGACTCAGCCTTTGGATGGAGGGGGATTTGTGGGAATACCCGAGGGTCTTTCCACCTTTCTGTCTCTCCTTGCTCCCATCCAGACAGCAAAAATGGCAAAAGATGGGAATGTCACCATTTTTCTTAGGAAAATTCCAACCCAGTTTGTCATTTGGGAGCAAACGAGGAGAGCTCTCCTGGGAATAACAGAGATGCTTGTGCTCCAAGCCCAGAGAAGCAGGATCCTTGAGAGGGAGGGAATGTGTCAGGAAAAGGGAGGAAGGTTGGACCTGAGTGGAATTCCATTAATCCAAGTTTTTCCAGAGGTTTCTGGATAAATGGCTCTAAACTCTGCATCAGCTGCTTCCTTCTTGGGATGATGGAAAACACTTCCAGCTCCTGGATCTGCTCTGGTCCATCGAACACCCGAATGATCCCAGATTTCCAAGTTGTTGGAATGAAATGAACACAGCTGGACAAGTGGACACGAAAAATCCTGGATTTCCCTTCCCAGCTTTTCCTGGGTCAGGCCTGGGTGTCAGCCCCCCTGGAGCAGGGAATTGCAGGGAATGCTTTTCCAGGAATTCACGGCTGCTGATGGGGAATGTCCTTCCCAATTCCCTGTCTGGCAGCTGCCGAGGGATCTCCTGGAGCTCCAGAAATGTGTCCAGGGCAGGAATTCCGTGGTACTCCAGCAATTCCTGACCTTTGATAATATCCAAAGGAGATCAGATTCCTCGGAATAAAATCATGGAAGCACCGAGCAAACCTGGTGAACTCTGATTCACCTGAACAACCCCAAATGGTCCCACCCAGAGCCTAAAATCCCACCCCGCTGGGATAACTGGGATGAGTGGATTGCACTGCATGGAATCAGCTCCCAGGGAGAAAATTCCAGCCAAACTCCACATAAACCATGGGAAGAGCAGGATAACGGTGACCCTTGGAGCATGGGCTCTCTCAGCCAGAGGGACTTGGCGAATTCAGGATTTCCAAGTGATATATAAAATAAAATAAAATATAAAATATAAAATATAAAATATAAAATATAAAATATAAAATATAAAATATAAAATATAAAATATAAAATAAAAATATAAAATATAAAATATAAAATATAAAATATAAAATATAAAATATAAATATAAAAATATAAAATATAAAATATAAAATATAAAATATAAAATATAAAATATAAAATATAAAATATAAAATATAAAATATAAAATATAAAATATAAAATATAAAATATAGAATATAAAATAAAAATATAAAAATATAAAATAAAAATATAAAATATAATAAAATAAAATAAAACAAAATAAAACAAAATGAAACAAAATGAAATAAAAAAATAATATAATATAAAATAAAGCAAAACAATAATAATTGATATTATTATATTGTATACAATAATATTATTATTATTATTATAATGCTATAATTATAATTATATATTTTATAATTATAATCATAACAAAAAGGCCCTAAATCAATGGTAGAGAAAGTTCTGACTGATGTGTTTAAATACATGGCAAGAAAACCTATTAATAATTAAAATTAAAAAATTAATTAAAATTTATATTTATTAACAAGAAAGACCAAAAGATTGAGGGGAAAAAAAAATCTCTCTTTTTACCTGAAAATTGCTGTTTTAATGAGCTCCCAGCTCATCTCTTTCAATCCCTACATTTCAAGTGCCATAAAAAAGCTGCAACTACCCAACATTTGTTGGCCCTTCCACACCCATTGAACTTCCCTGATCCCTAAATCTGAATTCCTTAAAGATAATAAATCCCAAAAAACTCCCTCAAACACCAGTAAATAATAAGATTTTAGCAGAATTTTTCCGCCAGGCTGGAATATTTGTAAATCCTGCAGCGGGATGAACTTTGCCTCTCCTGTCTGGAAGTTTATTGCCCATTCCTAATGATCAGTATCCATTTCATTCCCGAGGAATGAAGGGATTTGAGCGCTAATGTGGCAGCGGGAGCAGCGCTTTGCTGAACTGGGAATGTGATTCCGTGGCTCCCTGTTTTCCTGGAGAGGGCGGATACCGGACACCAGCCCATGGAAATCGCTCCCGGGTCAGGAGTTGAAGCCCGAGCTGGGCTGGAGGAGCTGATCCCTGTGGGGATCCTGATCCCAGAGCTCCTCCCTGGAGTTCAGATCCCTGTGGATGCAGGAGGGCAGCAAAGCAATGGAAAAATCTTTTCTTTCCATGATTTTTACACACATTCCAAAATATTTTGGATTTTATCCCTCTCCAAAAAGAATAAATCGCGTTTTGAGCCTTCTCCCATCCTCAGGTGTTGTTGTTGCTGACCTTTTCCAACATCATGGAATGGTTTGGCTTGGAAGGGACCCTAAAGCTGATCCAGTTCCAGCCCCAACACTTCCCACTATCCCAGGGTGCTCCAAGCTCCATCCACCCTTGGGCACTTCCAGGGATCCAGGGGAATCCACAGCTGCTCTCCCCACCCTCATTGTCAAAAACCCCTTCCTTTTTTCTTCCCTGAATCTCTGATTCCTCGGTTCCAAACCATCCAAGGATGGGGTTTGAAGCAAGCTCAAGATAGTGGGAGATGTCCCTGCCCATGGCATGGATCAGGATGGGCTTTAAGGTCCCTTCCCACCGAGTAATCCCAAAATTCTGTGAGGATCAGAAGGAAAGAGCAGGGATTTCTGGCAGGGCCTGGTGGGCTGCAGAGCCTGGGACAACGCTGGGTTCCCAGGCTGGAAAAACTCCTTGGGAAACTGCTGGGATGTTGAGCTGAGATCTCTGGGAGCCAGGATTGTTCCTGTTCCAAGAGCGCTATCAGGAAGATAAATTAAGGAAAAGATACCAAGGCAGCCCCCACATTGTGGATTAAACAATCAGCAAAATCCTGGGATCTGCTGTGGCTCCGGGAGGGAGGCAGAGAGACACGGAGAGATGGGATAACAAGGAAAAGACCACCCAAAGGAAAACTTGGATCTGGGAAGTCACTGAGCAGAGACAGCCAGGAAATCTGCACTCATTTGAAGGAGTTTCAATGGCTTCTGGTCCCCAAAAAATTTTGGGTACATCACGGTCTGCTGCATCCCAGTTCTCCACGGGAAAATCCCTGCTGGGAGCAGCTCTGGAATCTCCTTGATGCCATCCAGACCTTTTTCCCGAGGCCAAAATCTGGTGCAGGAGCCAGAATTCCCTCAAAAACCTCATCCCCTTGTGTTGGAAATGCTCTTGGTTGGCAGGTCATGGAATGCTGGCTCATTCCAGCTGGGAAACCGTTCCCTTCCCAACCTGCAAGGAGCCAGGGCTGTTTTCCCTCACAAAAATCCGAGGAGCTGCTGAATTCTGCTCTGGGGCAGCAGCTCCCCAAGGCCAATTTTCCTGGCTAATCCTTGGAGCCTGTCAGGATGTTGGAGCCAGAGCCGGCCTGGCACGGTCCCCAAGGGGCTGGGGCAGCGCTGGGAACAAAAGATCCCATGACAGAGCTTAAATCCAGGGATCTGCCCTCCACTCCAGCCTGGATCCGCCTTTTTGCTGCTTTTCCTGAAGAGCAAAACCCTGCAGGGTCTGTGCAGGGCTCCAAGCCTGGCCGATAAATTCCGGATAAATTCCTTTATCCCGAGTCAAACCCAAGGGTGAAGTTCATGAGTTTTTCCTGGTGCCACTGGACACATCCCAGCCCAATCATTCCCAGCTTTCTCTTGGCTCCCAAATTTCTCCAGGACGCAGCAGACAAAACATTTCTCTCTATCCCTTTCCTTAACCTCTCTCTGTCCAGAACAGGGGAATAAATAATATATATATATAATAAATAAATATATATAAAAATAAATATAATAGTAATAGTAATAGTAATAGTAATAGTGATAGTGATAGTGATAGTGATAGTAAATAATAATAATAATAATAATAATAATAATAATAATAATAATAATAATAATAATAATAATAATAATAATAATAGTAATTGGCCTGTGATCCATCCTTTCCTCAGCATCCATCCCTCCAAGTGTGCCCCATGGATCCATTCCCCAGTTTTCTGTGACAGCCTGGGGATCCCAGAATCAGATCTGCAGGCATTCCCTCCTCTCCACCCTCCCCACACTCCTTCCACATCCTTCCCCCTCTGTTTGTCCCGTTGTTTTGGGGGTGGAAAAGCCCAGGAATGCTGCAGAGGAGGGATTCTTTGGGAGGTGGCAGTGCCGTCTGCGTGGCCCACCCGGGTCACATTCCAGCCAGGACAAGAACAGGCCACGAGCCAGCAGGGAAAAGCCATGGACTGGGGGCTCCTGAGAGCTCCAAAAAGCTGGAGATGTGGAGATCTTTGGCCTCGTTCTTCTCCAGCTCAACGTGAGTTGATAAATCAGGGCCAGCTCCACACTGGGGACGCGGAGTTTGTGTTTGTTTAAGTCCTGCATCTGGTTTTGCTCCACTTGGGCTCTTTGTTTTCACTTATCAGATCCAAACCAAGGCTGGAGCTTCCCCAGGAGCCCGGGAGAAAGCAGGAGGGGAGGGAATTCCTGCAGACCCTCAGTGGAGGCTGAGCAAAGGGGTATGGCCAGAGGCAGGAGAAGGTCAGAGGCACGTAGGAAGGAGAGAAATTCTCTTCTAACCCTTAATCTTGATCCACCCACAGCTCTGCTCTGATCCGTGCAGATCCTGCAGATCCCAGTCTTTTGCAAGGAGCTGGATTTAACCCTGGAACTGCTTGATGAAATCCCAGAATGGTTTGGTGGGATTGGAGGGACCTGAAAGCCCATCCAGTCACACCCCCTGCCATGGGCAGAGACACTTCCACTATCCCAGGCTGCTCCAAGCCCTTGGGAATGAGGGATTTGCCTCCTGCTGGATGGGCTGCTGAGGACAGGAGCAGCCTGGCTCCTGCTGAGTGGGGAGCAGGATAATTTTGGGAAAGGAAGAGGCTCCGGTGTTCCCCAGGCTTCTGTCTCTCCCCATTTTTGGCCAGGCAGCCTCTCCTTTGAGTGACAGCTTGGGAAGAAAAACAATTCTGTCAATATTTCAAAGATTTCCTAAAAGTCTTGAAATTCCTACCAAAAAAAATCCAACAAAACCCCAACCCAAACCCAACAACACAAAGCCAACCCCCAGGCCCCACAGCTTCACAGCTTTATCAATTTCAGAACAGGATTTTGCCAGAACAGGGCTGGGGAGGAGTTGCCAAATTATTTGTTGTCATTAAAATAAATGAGGTATCAAGTCCTAAAACAATGGTGTGGTGACAGAAAGCTGGAAAGGAGGGAGCAGCCCTAATCAGAGGAGAACACGCCGCGTGTTCGGAGCCGGGGAGCGAGGTGCTGGGATGGGATTCGTGTCTGGGATCCATCTGCCAGGCCCTGACAGCTGGGAATTAACTCAGGGGACTAATTACCCAGGAATGGGAGCTGGGGGTGACAGGGGGTGTCTTGTACTGTTTCTTTGGGATGTCAGAGCACTTTGGGAAGAGTGATGGTTTTCCAGGATGGTGCTGCACACGGCTGTGGGATCAGAGGGGTGCAGCCAGGCCGGGGAGGAGGATGAAGCATCACCACCTTCCAAACACTCATCAAAGGAGGTTCCAACTGGTTTGAGCCCAGGAATACCCAAGTGGGGAAGCAGAAGGATCGGCAAAAGCAGCTGGAGGCCTGACAAACCTGGCCTAGAACCAGGCAGGGCCCAGAAGCCTCCAGCCATGGCCGAATTCTCCTTGCAGCTCACAGGATTCCAGCAGGTCCAGCCCATCCTGGGGCTGGCCCTGGACTCATCCCATCCCCACGGCCCTGGGACTCATCCCATCCCTGCTGGCCCTGGACTCATCCCATCCCTGCTGGCCCTGGACTCATCCCATCCCCACGGCCCTGGACTCATACCATCCCCACGGCCCTGGACTCATCCCATCCCTGCTGGCCCTGGACTCATCCCATCCCCACGGCCCTGGACTCATCCCATCCCTGCTGGCCCTGGACTCATCCCATCCCTGCTGGCCCTGGACTCATCCCATCCCTGCTGGCCCCCCTGGACTCATCCCATCCTCCACGGCCCTGGACTCATCCCCATCTCCACGGCCCTGGACTCATCCCATCCCCACGGCCCTGGACTCATCCCATCCCCACGGCCCCTCGGGGCGGGCAGCTGGCGTCGTGCAGCCCGGATTAGGAGCGGCGCTGCTCCAGCTGTGCTGATCCGACACAGGCCCCGCTCCGAGACACGCCGGATTCCCTGCCAGGGCTGCAGAAAGGGACACCCCCAGTTGCTGCCCGTGCCCTCCGTCTCCATCCAGCGGCACTAATTCCCACCCTAATCCCGCTCCACAACGGGCGCAGTGTTGGGGGCCCAGGCAGCCCCTTCCTCCCCGGCTGACCCCGTGTCCCGGCCCCTGGGCACGGCTGGGGGTGTCCCCAGGGAGGGGGGGTGACGCTCAGGGGGGGCTGCAGGCACAGGTGGCCCCGCCAGCTGCGGGGTTTCGATTTCCCGCTGATTCCCGAACGGGCCTGGCGGGTTTCGGAGATGCGGGAAAGGCAGAGGGCAGGCTCAGCAAGGGGCTTTCCTCAGCCTGTGTTTATCCCTGGCTGTTCTGGTGCAGACCCCCTTGGGGATCCCATTATCCCATAAAAAATCTGGGATGTGGAAACACGGCCGGTTTTCTCCTCCCAGTTCTGTCCCAGGATTGTGCATCCCCAAAACTTTTGTTGCTGTCCCATCCAACAGGCACTGATGTTGTTATTTTTATTCTTTTTCAAGGAACACAGCACCAATCTGTGCCCAAATTTCTTCCTAAATATTGTCCTGGACTGGCCAACCCTCTCTGTGCCCCTGGAATGTCCACAGGGATTTATCCAAAGCATCCCTCTCCAGAAATATGTGGTAGCTTCCTTTAAAAGATCATCCTTGATCCAGGTTCAGTACCAGGGAAGGAGGAAGGGACAGAACCAGCTTTAAATCCACCTTAAATTCTCCAGGGTGGGAGCCTAATCCCTGGTCTCCAGGGACAGCTGCCGTAGGATCCAGCCTTCAAAATGTGTTTGGCTTGGAAGGAGCCCCTTTTAACAGCCCCCCTCATCAGGGATTGAATCCTATCAATGCTCTGGAGCACGGCCCCGTGTCCGAGGAATTGTCTGGAGGGGAGGGAGGGCAGGCGGGAGGACTCATCACTTGGTGTGTGGAAACAGCTTCCCTCACATTCCTTAAAAATGGGGAAGGAGAAGGAGAGGAGGAGGAGGAGGAGAAGGAAGAGGAGGAGGAGAAGGAGAAGGAGAAGAAGAAGGAGAAGGAGAAGGAGAAGGAGAAGGAGAAGGAGAAGGAGAAGGAGAAGGAGAAGGAGAAGGAGAAGGAGAAGGAGAAGGAGAAGGAGAAGGAGAAGGAGAAGGAGAAGGAGAAGGAGAAGGAGAAGGAGAAGGAGAAGGAGAAGGAGAAGGAGAAGGAGAAGGAGAAGGAGAAGGAGAAGGAGAAGGAGAAGGAGGAGGAGGAGGAGGAGGAGAAGGAGAAGGAGGAGGAGGGAGGAGAAGGAGAAGAAGAAGAAGAAGAAGGAAGAAGAAGAAGAAGAAGAAGAAGAAGAAGAGGAAGAAAGAAGAAGAAGAAGAAGAAGAAGAAGAAGAAGAAGAAGAAGAAGAAGAAGAAGAAGAAGAAGAAGAAAGAAGAAGAGAAGAAGAAGAAGAAGAAGAAAATGAAGAAAAATGAAGAAAAATGAAGAAGAAAAATGAAGAAGAGGAAGAATTAAAAGAAAAACAAAGAACAAGAAGAACAAGATCTTGATCACAGTTTGAAATAATAACCAAAACCAGATGGCCAGTTCCCTCTGGTTTATTAACTGGATATCCTTCCCAGTCTGGAGACCGAGAGTTGTGAGGTTCCCCTTGATGAGGGAACATCTCTGGAGAGTGTGAAACAGGAGGGGATTTTGCAGCAGTGAAAAGAATCCTTCAAACTGATGGATCTTTCAGCAAATTCCTCCATTTCCTTTCCAGCCACTACTGGATTTCAGCTTTCCCTCACAGAACCTTTCCCTAATTTCCCACATCCGCTGAAAACCAGAAGGAGGAAGTGAAAATGGCTCAAACTGGCCGGACCAGTTCCACTGCCCACATTAAGTCAACTTGAAGAAGTTAAAGAATGTTTTTGTGGCTAAGGCAGGTCCCTGTAGATCCACACTCAGGCCCTGTGCATTCCCCAATGGGAATTCCGTGTCCCCTGCTCCAGCCAGGGCTGGGTTTCCAGCCTGCTCACGCTGTTTCCATCCCCCTTCCCTTCCTTGATGCCACTGGAACACGATCTGGTTGAAGTCTCCTCGTGGAATGAGTTTTTCACAGCAGAGCAAACAAGAATGAGGATAAAGGAAAGTCGTTAGGATCCAACAATGGCTCTGCTCGGTGATTAATTAATCTAGAGAGAAGGGAAAGTCCCTTTAGCGAGGAAAATAAAAGAGTTCTCGGGAACTGGATTCCCTTTGAAGTGGCTGTGGCTGGGTCACCTGCCAACCTGCAGCTTTATTCCATAAAGGATTTGGGAGATTTCCCGGTGCTGGGACCCCGGGAGCACGAGGCAGATGCAGGGAGATCAGGAATTCCCTGGGGGAGGAAGAAGGAACTGTGGAACACCTCCAGGGCCACCTGTCCTGCAGAGACAGGTGACATCCCTCGGCACAGGAGAGCTGTGGGATTCTGCTCAGTCCCAGTCTGGACCTTTGCCGATGGTGTCCCACCACCAGGAGTCCAGGCTGATTCCCACCAGCTGTCACAAGGTGTGGGACAAGCAGGAGGTGCTGCTCCAGCTCCAGCCCTTCCCAATCCTTGTCCCAGCTCACCCGGCAGCATCTGCACCCCCCTGTGCAGGACACAGCTCTGCTCCCTCCCACTCCAGCCCGCCTGGTGTTCCAGGTTGTCCAGAGTGGGTTTGGAGCCTCCTTCCCTGGAGATACTCAAAAGCCACCTGGACACAATCCCGAGAAATGTGTTCTGGATGGGGTGGGACTGGACAACCTCCCGTGTTCCCATCATCCCCAGCCAGTCTGGAATTTTGATGCCTGACTCCATATCTGGTCCTGCCCCCAGAGGCCATCCCTGTCCTGGCAGAGCTCCCATTCCCACCTCACCCCATTCCTGCAGCACGTGGAGCCTTTCCCAAAGGAATCCGGGTTAGGAATTAACAGCTCCCACTAATGAGCTGAGGAATGGCTGGGACAGGGGGTGCCAAAGCAAATCCCATCATTCTGGAGCTGTTGGAATTGTTTTGTGCCTTGGCTGGGTGGCTTTTTCTCCGTCTTTCCTCAGTGAATTTCTGTGGAATGCTCACTGGAGACAGGAATGTTGGTTTCTCTGCTGCCCTTCCCAACGGCATTCGGAGAAATTCCACACACAGCACTTTTTGGAGTTCTTTTCCTGCTTTTTTCAGCTGGGGTTTGCTTGGAGTTGGACTCGAGGCAAGGCACAGCTCCTGTTTTCCCAGAGGTCACTCAGTTAAAGCAATCAATGCTCCCAGGCTTCCAAAAATATTCCCTGGGGACTAAGTGGAAAACAATGGGAAGGGTAAAGAATGGTTGCTGCGGCTTTTCCCATATAATGGAAAGATTATTATAATCATTTAATAGTAATTTAATAATAATTCTCTTCCCATCTTAAAGAGATGAGATCTGGAGAGGGAAAATTCCTGATTTCCCTTTTTTTCCCTTCTTGGTTGGTGGAAAAGGGTTGGTGATCATGGAGATGTTCAGGAAGCTTTATCAAGATTCTCTGGAAAACCTGGGCCAGGGCCTCACAGGGAAGAATTTCTTCCCAAAATCTCACCTAAACCAACCTTTTGTATTTGTGGCACTTCCCAGGGTTCAGAAATTGTCCCTCTGCCCCATCCCTGGAAGTGTCCCAGGCCTGGCTGGACCCTGGAAGGTGTTGGGGATGGAACTGGATCGTTAAGGTCCCTTCCATCCCAAATCATTCCATAATTCCATGATTCCCACAGGGTCCAGGCTGTCCTGTGCATGCCAGCACCTCTGTGGGCACGCACAGAAATTTAGGGATGGCTCTGAAGCTGCTTTGCCCCATCCCAAGCAGCTCATCCCTGCTTTCCTCCACCCCCGAGTGCTTCCATGGTTTTTTTGGAGAAGGGAAGCCCTTCCAGGAGCTCTTGGCAGAACTTTGTCCCTCACTGGGCTCGTTTTGACCCGTGGAAAGGCAGGACAAGAAGCTGGAGCTGCTGCAATCAGGATTTTGCTGCTCTCCCATCCGAGGGCGCAGCCTGCAGCTCTTCCCTGCTGGAATTTGGACCTGTCTGGAGCAGTAAGGAGGATTTTGCCTCAGAGGTGGGGAAATTACGGAGTGATAATCCCTAGAAAAAGGGGAAACAACCCCAAGCAGCTGATTTTACGTCAGCAAATGACAGCGATAAACACACAGAGCCCGAGGGAATTCCGGCAGCGTGCGGGGAGCTCCAGGCTTCAATTCCAGCTGCTCCGGCCAGTCTGGCATTAGAGCACGACCCCAGGAAAAAAAAACAACAGGAATTTTGTTTTCCATTTGATCCTGGAGAGGTGGATTGGGTCTGGATTTGCCGAGCTGCTCAGCCCCTCTGCAGGGCTGGGCAATGATGCAGGCTCGGTGTCATCCCGGGAGAAAATTCCATTTCCCTGCTTTTGGGCTGGAACATCCCTGAGCTGCTCCAGCTGTCTGGGAGTGAAGGTTCTTTGGGAATGATGCACCTCAGTCCTCCTCCTCCCCACGGAGCAGGGCTGACAGTGACACCACAGCCTGAGGCTTTTGGAAGGAGAAGGGAAGATGTTCCTGCTGTGTTTGGGGTGGAATGTGCTGAATCCTGAATTCCCAGGGAGCTGCTCTCCCTGCTCCTGCCATCCTTATGGAATTCTGCTCTTCCCTCTGACCCTCGGAGCTGTGCACCCTCCCTCCCTCCCTCAGAAATCCTGCACGGATTCATCCCGATCATTTGGGGAGCAGCTCCACCTTCCCCTTGCCAAACCCAGCAGAGCTGATAGCCCTGAACCCAATCTGATCCATTTTCCCTCAAAACTTGGGAAGCTTTCCTTGAACCCTCCCAGCTCGGGGGGAGGATTTCTCTTTCACCTCCACTTCCCACCTCGCAGAGCAGGGGCTGCCAGGATTCCAACCCACATTTCCAAGTCTGTCTTGTGGCTTCCAGTGGCCCTAAAATCTGCAAATAAAATCTGCTGGAAATTCCCTGGCCTTGGCCCTGTTTTGGCTGGGGAAGTCTCTGCACCTCCCAGATCACCCAGCCCTCCCTGGGCAAACAGCAATTGTGCATTTGATACTTTTATCTTTTCCCACTTCGCCATTTTTCAGCTGCTAAATTGCATTTTTGTGGGCTCGTCTCTCCCCTTTCATTTGGGTTTACGCCGGGTTCTCTCCCCGCTGTAACCGTACTCGGAGGAAGATTTTAATTACCTCCCTTTCAAGCCCAATGACAAGTGGAGCATGTCACTGGGAGCTAAAGTATCACTTGGAAATGCAAAAGGCCCGGCTTTATCGGGCTTAAAAGCTTTCCGGGCAAGATTAACCATCCCAACGTTCAGTCAAAGCCCTGGGCATGTGGTGTTCTTTTCTTCCCCCCCGGGGGATCCGTGAAACTGCAGCCCTCGGGCCTTCTGCTCCCGTATTCTCCAGGTTTCCTCTCCTTTGTGCACCAGGGAGAAGCTGGGAATGGGAATCTCCAAATGGTTTTACTGGGAGATTCCTTCAAAGCGCTTCTGGTGGTCCTGGAGCAGCAGGAAAGCTGAGGGATGCTCCTCGTCCTCACACAGCCACCTCAGGCTGGGCAAGGACCCCGGAATTGGGGATCCCGCAGCCCAGGGACAGCCTGGGAGCACCGGGAATCCCCAGCTGGGGAGGGGATTTGTTGGGAGAGGTCGGCAAACGCAGCAGGGACCCGCCTTGGGATGGCTGGGACAAAGATTGGGAGTTGGGAGTGGCACGAGGTGAGGCCACCTCTCCTGCTGGAGGTGTCATCCCACCAGGATGAGGAGGAAGACCGGGAAATCGGGGGAAAAAACGGCCAGAGCTGGCAATTCCCGCTCTCCCCACCCCTGCAAGTCACACAGCCACGTCACACAGGACAAGGACCATGGAACTGGGAATTCTGCGGCCCAGGGGCAGCCCGAGCACATCCAGGCATTGGGAATTCCCAACTGGAAAGGCTCAGCCAACGCAGCTCCTTGGAATGGTTGGGACAATGGTTGGAAGCGGCACAAAGGGAGGCCAAGGGTGTCCCTGCCCACCTCTCCTGCTGGAGATGTCATCCCACCAGAGCCCTCAGGATGAGGAAACAAGGAAATTGGGGAAAAAAAATGGCCAGAAGTGACAATTCCCACTCCCCCCGCACCAGGAGCTCCCGGCTGGATTTCCCTGGAGGCTGCAGGGAACAGGGAATCTCTTAATTTGTGGCAGCAGGTTTTCCCCTCCCCGAGCCAGACAATTCCCAATCCAAGAGCTCCTCCAAAATGCTTGGGAAGGAGAATTGTGGCATGTGGAGGGGAAGCACTTAAATGGTTTAAAAGGCACGTTGGGCTCTCGGGTCTGTGCAGATTGTCTCTGAAGGAATCCCGGGGGAGCTGGAATTACTCATTTTTAATAGGAACAGGAACCACCTGCCTGCAATCACCCACAGAACCCGGGGATACTTTGTGAGGGAAGAGCAGCGTAAACGCTTTTTACTGGAATGTTTAACCCACTGTGAGTTTTGGAGCTTTTTCTTCTTTTAATTGAAACCACACTTTTGGGAAGCGCCGTGTGCTCCCCTCCAGCCTTCCCAAGGAGCAGGAACAAATCCCAGCGTTTGCTGCGGGGTTTGGAGAGCAAACACGGAGCTGCTGCTGCTGCTCCTCCTTCCCCAAAATCCCCCAGCTCGATTCAGGGACACATCCTCGTTTTTTCCTCCTGTTGGTGAAGCCTCCTGGGCTCAGATCTCCCAGGAAAAGCTCAGCCAGGAGCTGGGAAAAGCTCTGGTGCTGTGTCCCACCAGCTCCTGGGCAGAGAGAGGAGAATTCCCAGCAGGCACCATCCTCATCCTCACGATTTTGTACAATTCCAAGCAAATCTGAGATATTTGATTAAGGTTTTTTTCACTTTTTAAAAAATCCTTTCAAAATCTCCTGAAAAAACTCCCTTCAAAGCCTCCCAAAGAGCGACAGCACCGGGCAGAGGTGTGGGAGAGGGTTTCCCTGAAAGAATCCCACTTTCCTGCTTGATTGACCCCGATCCCGTTTCCCCAGAGCCACCAATGGAAGTTTTAAGATAATTTTTAGATAATTTTAGATAAATTTTAGATAAATTTTAGATAAATTTTAGATAAATTTTAGACAAGTTTTAGATAAGTTTTAGATAAATTTTAGATAAGTTTTAGATAAATTTTAGATAAGTTTTAGATAAGTTTTAGATAAATTTTAGATAAATTTTCTCTTTTTCCACACAGCCAGGCCAATCTCACCACCCCAAATTTTACCCAGCTGGGAAAACACCGCTCTGCTTTGAGCCAAAATCCAACACTGGGGCATTCTGTTGATTTTCCTGGGTTTTTTCCTTTCCTTCCAGTGAGGGGAAAAGCAACATTTCTGCATCCCTGAGCCCTCTGTGTGTGTGTGTGCGTGTCCCACAGCTCGGATCACCTTTTGTCCCTCTGGCTTTCTGCAGGGACTGAGAATTCCCGTCAATAAAAGGCTCCCAATGAGCGTCCCCTTCTCAGGGATATCACACAACCAGGCCTGCAAAAGCCTTTTATGAGGACATTCACCTCTGACGGGATAATTTTACCTATCACATCACATAATCTCTTCCCCTGCTGCCCAGCCAGGAAATGAAAAGGGAGCAGTGGGGAGATTTCTGCCTGGAGAGCCAGTTCTGCTGCGATGACAGCCTCGATTACTCGGTCCCAGCGCCCTGAAAGGACCAGCACGTCCCAAAATGACAATGCCCCAGGAGACAAAAGGTGGGACAAGGCACAGACCAGGCAGTTTTGGATCAAATGATGGGCGTTCAGCCCGTCCCTAAATATTTTAGCAATATTTTTAGCTAAATATTTAGCCCCTCGTTAGGGGCTGGAAGATGTCTCGTAATGTTTGATCTGAACGCAGGTGGCTGGGAAAGGGAAAAAACAACCCCGAGTTTAAGAGGATTTGGGAGAAGAGGATTGAGATTAGCGCACAAGCAGAGTGAAATGTTATCCCTGCTCTGCTCCCGGAGCTCTGGCTCCTTCCAGGGATCCCTTTTCAGCGGGTAACACAAGCAGAGGCAGCAGGTGAGGAAACAAATACCTGGCTGCAAAAGGAAGCCGAGGGTTCTGCTGAGCCCTGGGACTCTGGGGGAGGCTCTCCCACCTCTCCCTCCCTTTCCCCGTGGATCCCAGGGGCTCTTTGTGCTCCCCTCAGGATGAGAATTTCTGGGAATTCCACCTTGGCCTCATCCCACAATCCCATTATTCACCCTGGAGGTGATTCCCTGCCCCTGGAAGAGCTGATGGTGCTGCCACGGCCCCGTCCCCGGGCGTCTCTTCTGTCCCTTCCCTTCTGCTCTTTAATCAGGGAAACTTCCACAGGAGATCCGGGACAATTCTTCTCTCTGCTCCCATCAAGCAGCTTTCAGCAGAACTCATCCAGAACCTCTTTCCCTGAAATCCAAACCCTCCTTTCTCCAGCGTGTGGAGAGCTGAGCCTTCCCTCTCCTTTTTTAGTTTGAGGATTGCTCTCATCTGCTTTTCCAATTTCCTTTTCCCTCATCCCTTCATTCCAATTCCCCTTTTCCCTCATCCCTCCATTCCAATTCCCTT